>JAHXRV010008586.1:0-24568 GCA_019904355.1 Psilocybe tampanensis | reverse complement strand
GGAGAAATCCAATCTTGAAATCATATACACCCGAATATGGGACTCGGGCACTGTTCCTGTACTGAGGTACATTTGATCAGTATACTAAAGAGAGACAAGACAAAAACCCTGCATGAAAAACCGCATACATAAAGGACAAATTTCAATTTCCCGCTGTCCTCATCCTCTTGTTGGACAAACCCACGCTCTTTCACTACTGTCTTTACTGTTCGGAGATCATGCATTCTTTTAAACGCTCGATAGCGCTTGTGCTTTTTCTGCTCTCCTATGTCCACCTTGCTATCGGTGGTCTGACCTTTGGCTTCCCCTATGGAAGAACCAAGGTTCGTGGTGTAAATCTGGGTGGTTGGCTCGTTCTCGAGGTAGGTGGTTGTATTGACCGAATCAATCAAAGGCAGTTCGATTTGACAGAATCCAACTTTTAGTCCTGGATTACACCCTCTCTCTTCGATGCGACGAACAATTCCCTCATTATAGATGAATATACCTTTGGGAAATATCAAACCAAAGCTAAAGCCACTGAGGCATTGACGAAACATTGGAATACCTGGATCACTGAGGCTGATTTCAAGGCTATAGCAGCTGCTGGGTATGTGTTTATACCTTGCCTGATCTATATTCAACTGTACACATGACGGTGGTTTCTCCTCAGGCTCAACCATGTCCGTATTCCCATCGGATACTGGGCCTTCGATGTGTCCGCAGGCGAGCCCTATATTCAAGGTCAACTCCCCTACTTAAATAAGGCGATCACTTGGGCCAGCAAGTATAATCTTAAGGTTATTGTCGACCTGCACGGTTAGATGGCTTTTACCTTTAATTATGAACATGGTTTGATGACTTTTTTTTTTTTTTGCAGGTCTTCCAGGGAGCCAAAATGGGTACTTATACTTCATGTGTACATCGCCTCAGCGACTCATTAAACTGTAGGTTTGACAACTCAGGCCAGGCAAAACCCGCAGCGTGAGTTTACGCCCTTCTTCAATACCTCGCATTCTAATACGATCACCACGCGACAGTGAATGGCATCTTAATCCTACCAATGTCAAGCGGTCAAATGCCATCGTCAAAACTATTGCGAAGATGTATAAGGACATGAGTGGAGTAGTGTCTGCTATCACTCCCGTTAACGAGTGCGTTTCATAAACCTTTGCATCATGCCGAGCTCTAATGGAACAAAAGGCCAAACGGCTGGGCTGGTGGGGGCATCCTTGATATTCTCAAACAGGTACCACAATATGCTAATCCAAACCAGTGATAACTTATCGCTCACCTACTTCTCATTTGCTGCCAGTATTATTACGACAGCTATGGTTCCATTCGGTAAATTCGCCAAATTGTTCATATGTTACGTACTCATAGACGCCCATGCACAGATGGCCCTACGGTACTGCTCAAATGGGAAACACCGTCGTCATGATTAGCGATGCGTTTCAATCGACGAGCTTCTGGAGGAATTTCATGCCTTATCCCAATTGGGATGGTGTTATCATTGATACTCACATCTACCAGGTGTTTTCCAATTATGTGAGGACGTCTGCTTATCCCACTATCCTCACGCTGACGGAGCTGGCTAGGAAAACACCTTGACTCCAGAGCAGCACATCGCAAATGCGTGCGCCAAGAAAACTGATTTGACCACTGGTACCTTGTGGCAAGTCGTCGGAGAGTGGGCCCCAGCGTACACCGACTGCATCAACTCGAAGTTATATTTCAGCCGCGCTTCAGGTTCTCGCTACGAAGGCACCTACCCAGGATCATCCCGAGTCGGAGATTGCACCGGATTCTCGGGCAAGGCGGCGACATTCACTGCTCAGTACAAAACCTACTTGAGGAAGTATTGGGAAGCGCAAGTGATCACATACGAGAAGGCGCAGGGATGGATACAGTGGACTTGGAAGGCGGAAAACGCTGATGATTGGTCCTACCAGGCGGGTCTTGCCAATGGATGGATCCCACAAAATCCAACCAACTTCAAATACCCCAATATCTGTGGTTGAGCGAATGATACTAGAGTATCAAACTGTCCTGATAGTGTCTTGTTGAATATTGTGGATATTTAGATATCGAACATTCGTCGCTCATTTAGTCGTTTAGTTTTTTTTTGAACGTCGACTTTTCGAACTTTTTTTTTTTAATACAATATATCGTGGCATTATTAACTAGTAGATGATAGGATAACTCTAGGAATCATCGTCGTGTAAATCTCTATCCCTCGCCGCTTTATAAAGATTAACGATGACATCGTTAGCAGTTAGGGTAATAATACTAGAATAGATGGACTTGAGTACAGTTCAATATTTGTTCCAAATTCGACGTACGTGTGAGGTGCAATCCGCATGAAATGGGCTGTTGATCCTAGAGTATGGATAATGTAAAGATAGGGACTGAAATTGAGACGAAGGAGAAAACTGTACCTTTATACCATCCACGCACACCTTCTATTTTGAAAGTTTTCCACAGGCAATCTATAGGATTCTTGTATAATGTACCTCTACTCCTTCCGTCTGGTCCGACTACGGTCGGCTGATTGTACATTCTTGTCAATGCCTGAATAGAAAAGCTTGAATCGGTTTTATAATTGAGAGGCCAGATATTCCTACCGTGTCAGCGGGTTGCATAGCGAGACACTATCGATTCGGAATGATGTCAGTAACGAGGCAAGAACACGAGGACAAGGTTGACGTACAACACACGCTCCCGAAATTGTACTGCTAACCAAAAAGGTCCATGTACTATTGGCCGGTAGAATGTCGTATTTGACCAGCTGCGACTTTGTGAAGTTATAACTTGGGAGTTGAACTGAAGAACCCATTGATGTGCGCAGAATGGCAGCATCTATTCCCCGAACCAAGCCCCGAGCACCTTCAGCGCGATAAATTGTTGCAAGAGCATCGAAAGCGCTTTTGTAATTATGCTGGGCTCCGACAGGCAACGCTGGAGAATATGCCTAAAAACTCAGGAGTCGGTGAACCACTTAACATGCATTGGACGCGACTGACCTGCATACGGGCCTTGATGAGGAAAAGAGGGTTACCCAGAGATGCTTTAGAAAAAAACATGAGATCCAAAATAAACGATTTTCAAGTCAAAAGGGCCTAACCTCCAACTGCACCACTGGTAGCTCCTGCAACCACTGACGTGAAAGGGATTTGTTCATCGGCCGGACGTCCGAAGAACTTATTCAAGTTTCTCCTGAATGGCTCATAAAAGCCTAACAAGATGGAAAGAAATATGAGCTCTTGTATGCAACCTTACATCGTTCGTTATTCACCTAGTCTTGAGCCATTAAGCAATATCTGAACAACTTGTCAGGGAAACGGCACATCAATTGACGATCGAGCTTACTTGGTACGCATACTGGAAGAGTGGAATTTTTATGAGTATGGGAAGCCAATGTTTGAGACTTAAGGACTCACAGCGGGAGGAAGTCCTCTCTGAATGCCCCTCAAACCCTCATTCTTCCAAGTCTTTGCAAGAACATCAAAAGCATTGTTGTAGACTTTCTTGCCCCCTCCTTTCGCCAACTCGCCTTGCAACTGCAGACGTGTTTTGGCTACTTCGGCCGGATTAGAAACAGTAACCTTGAAGGAGTCGAAATGGAAGTTCAGCAAAGTTGAAGATTTTGGCGATTTATAGACATACCGCAAGACATGCAGCAATACCACCACAAATGAAGCCTTCGGTCGTGGATATACCTCGGTCTCTTTTGGTATTTGAAGGAGGAGCACTCATTCGTGCCCAATGGGTATCTTGGAGTCAAGGAAGGTGGCAAAAGAAAGAGAAAGAGCAGCACCTCCGACTCGGACTGAAGTGTGGTCCGGGGGATTTTAATTTGGGAATCTCGCGCCGTTCGCCACAACTTCGATGCAGATCACGCGACCGGCCCGGAGATTAGACTCACGCGACAAGGACTGTTGCAGCGACCGACGCGAACAGATACCAAACGGTAAACCTCCAACAGCCACAGCGAGCTGAAGGGAGAGTCATCTCTTCAAAGGACACGGCTCTCCTTGGTGGTCTCCAGATGCTCTGATAACCTCAAAACAACGTATTCGACATGCACAACCCCTTCAGTACCAGCGTTGTGGTCCTGGTGGGCGTTCTCGCAGTGGTTTTGCCCGCCATATCTCGCATTATATCCTCACCATTTACGCTCCTCCTTTTTTCTCCTTTATTGCTCTTTATTTTGGCTATCGGCTATCTATTACTCAACATCTACCTTGGGTGGCTCTTGGACACCCGCCGAACAACATCATACAACTCACTTCACAAGGCCGCCCCCCCTTTCGCCTTTTCAACACCAGCTGCATGGGAAGCTGTTCTTACTCGTTCTCAATGGTCGCAGAATACACCCAAAACCTTACCCCCTCTTTATCCCGAATCTCATGAGGTATCTGATGCCTTGAATGATATTGTCGCCAAAGTTATCAGGGATTTTGTGTCCAGCTGGTACAAGGATCTATCAACTTCCCCTGCATTCCCAATCGCAGTTTCATCAGTAATGCATGCCTCCTTAGAGCAAGTCAATAGGAGAGCAGCTACTATTGATTTACCGGCTCTCATCGTCAAACGGATATTACCCAAAGTCACCGCGCACATTGACCAGTTTCGCCAGTCCGAAGTCGCTCTTCGTGGTGCGGGGCTAGAACGAAGTCTTACTCAGTCAGAAGAGTTGGACATGTTACTTGCCAGTCGATATGCCAGTAAAGGTGTCAAGCTCCATAACGCAGTTGAGAATCTTTCCACGACCTTTACCCGTCAAACAGAGGAAATGCACATCCGGCAGCTGGTTGACAGAGCCCTTCCCCTTATCCTCCCTGCAAAAGAACGAAGCAGCAAAGGACTCAGAATTGTTGTTCGAGAAATTTTAACATGCTCGGTTATATATCCCATCATGGAAATGGTTGCAGACCCTGATTTCTGGAACAAAACGATCGATCAAGTGGTACGAGCATTTGTGTTTTTATCTTGTATGTTTCTCAGCTCAATTACTACCAGGCTGGAGCTGCTATACATCAGCAGTAAGTGAAATTTTCTCTCAATCTGGGTCCAATCATTGACATTTATTAGACAACTGATTTCCAAAGTGCGAAATGTTCTTGAGGCTCAATTACCCCGACAGCCCAGCAAAATACCAAGTTCTCCTGCCGCCACCGCATCAGGATACACTGAAAGAGTCACTATACGAACAAATCCTCGACAATTTGAGTCGTTTTTGCGTAGTATAAATAATTGTTCGTCGCTGTTGGATGCTCGTCGGCTTAAGAACGACATAGTCGGGGAAATCAGAAGAACGAGGGTCCTGCTTGGTATGTTGGTTGCATATTCTCGAAAATATTGGGGTAATTAACATAAGAATCACATAGCAAACCACGAGAAGGAAGACTGGATCGATGGCGAAAAAACAGAGGATGTTGTTGCATTTCTTGATAGGCTGTACACCGCTAAGAGAAAGGTCGAAGAGCGGATAGTTGTCCTCGGGGGAGAAGACAGCTCAGTAAGCTGCTTCCTAGTTTCTATATATGAGGTCCTCTTAATATGAATTGCAGAGACAAAACACAATTCAAGACACAGGTACAAAATCCAGTGTTACTCTCCGAGACATTCTCCGAAATCCAAACTCTATATCGTACTTCATGGAGTTTATGGACCGCAGGCATCGTTCGCTACCTGTCCAATTCTGGTTGACGGTGGAGAGTTTCAAAAATCCTCTGGAATCCGTCGATTCTGATACATCTGGCGAGGAAGAAGAGATAATCCAGGACCCAAGCAGCTCTACGACGGTCAGAGAAGATATTTCAATGATCAATGATCTCTATTTCTTGGATGGGAAATCCCAACCAGGTTTGGGATCAATATCCAAGAAACATATCGACACAATTCAGGAATTTATATCCAACCCAGATCCCTCTGTTTCTGCTCAGAGGAAGGTTCGGCGCAGCGTGTTATTGGCACAAAAGCAGGTGGAACAAGACATGGAACAAGATTTTGAAGACTTTGAAAGATCTGAACTGTGGTTCAGAGCAATCGGAGACGGTGCATTCTCCACTGACAGTCCTCAAGCGGATCCTTACGCCAGTGCCAGTGCCAATGCCAGTGGCAAAAATTCTCCCACCGGGTCGCTTCGTGGAGATCGACCTAATTTTTCATCCTCTTCCCAGACTAAGCCCTCATTCACATCTTCACATCCCTCGCATCACCCTCAGATGTTTGGAATGCAACGGACTGTCAGCTCCAACTCTAAAAATTCGGCTCATTCCAAGGTCTCCAACCTCCATACCCCATCCAACATCGAGGTCCTTATGTCTCCCGTTGCAGAGACCTCATCTGAGCCTTCCCGAGCCCCTCTTTTTGACGATCCAGAAGATGAGCTACAGAGAGCGGAAGAAAAGCGGATGGAGGCCATTCATGCTGCCTTAACCGATATCATGGCCTTGGAGCAAGAGAATTTAGAAGATTCTGACCACTCGGAACAAAACTCTGGAAGACGGTCGCTCTCCGAACGGAACTCGGAGCCACTTTTCAAGTCAGTCAGAAGGTCGAAACGGGCTCCTCGTCCCTCAGTATTTGATACCGTCCAACATGAACCAGATCCAGAAGAGGCAGAAGAGAACGATGGTGAAAATGAAGGAAATCCTGACGAAGGAGGGTCCTATCAGTTGGCGGCACCAGGGGATCTTCAGCTGAGCTATGAAATATCGAGGCTTGGGGAAAACATTTCCAATTTGGAGGCTCAATATGCTATGTTAGAAACCTTGATCAAAAAAGCGGAACTAACGGGCGATACACAAGAACTCAAATTACTTACCCGATCGAAGGCCTCGATGGCTCGGGAGTTGCGTGAGCTGCAGTTCCAGAAGCAGCAGTACGAACAGCAAGAGTCTGCGAATCGGCTCATTTCTGATCGGACAAGAGTTAGCATCGTCAATTCAGCGGTTGCAGAAGAAGATGGAAAGTCGGTTGTGCGATACCTCGTTGAGGTGCAGCAGTTAGCTCCAGACGGCAGTTTTTCCTCGGGTTGGGTCGTAGCAAGACGGTACAATGAATTTCATAATATGCACAACAAATTGAAGGAGCGATATATTCTCATCAAGAACTTGGATTTCCCCGGAAAACGGCTTGTAGCATCTCTCTCAGGTAGTTTTTTGGATACGAGAAGGGTTGCATTGGAAAAATATCTCCAGGTAAGTCAATGCTATTTTGAAAGGTACCTCATCTTATGTTTCTGGTTTTCAGAGCGTTATCGCCATCCCTGTAGTATGTGAAAGCCATGAGTTGCGGGCTTTTCTATCAAGGGATTCTCCTTTCATGGCTTCTGCGTCTGCGCATCCAGAACCCAAGGCGTCAACCCATTTTTCTGGCACCGATCTCGTTCGCAATGTGTATCGTTCAGTCGCAGAAAGCATAGATGATATGTTTTTTGGACCGTCCATGCTTGATGTCATGATCCAGCGGCTTACTCGACAAGCGGCCGAGTTCACTGGGATCGTAGGATCCGGAATAAATGACGAGGACCTGGTCGCACAAGCCCTCAACGCATCAGGAAAGGCAGCCTCTGAAGCCACGTTGATGAAATTGACTGGCGACTTGAAGCCTTTAGAGGGAGAAACGAGCACCTCTACTTTTTCTGCACCGATCTGCGACCTTATCCTCGCGGTATTTGAACTACACAAAAAGAACAATTGGCTCAGACGCCAGGCCATCGTTATCATTCTCCAGCAAGTCCTTGGAGGAACAATCGAACGGTACGACACATTCCGTCATGACATTTATTGATCCTCATTCTATTTGGCAGCAAAATCCGGGAAAACGTTAAAGGCTTGCTAAGCGAAAGCCGTTTGATGTCGTATATCAACATCTTGCGTGATAGCCTTTGGCCTGGCGGCAAACTCAAACCAGCAGGTCCACCGAGAACCGCAGAGGAGAAGATTCGAACAAGGGACGATGCGAACAGGAAGCTGTCGTCGCTTGTACCAGGTAATATCGCGCCGTCACTTTGGTAAAGCGTCTGCTGATCAAATATTTCTCCAGACCTCGCAGCTAACATGATCGGGCGAACCAATGCTCGTCGCGGAGCACGAAGAATTTTTGCGGTTCTTCAAAACAGACGTTTGAATCAACATATTGCTTATACCATCGCCGACGAGGTATGGTTTTTCAAATATGCTGATGGTACTTCAGCTAAATTCTTTCATTTCTGCCAGCTCTTTATTGCATTGTTTCCTGAGGCGGCGGGGAATCCCACGACGACAGGTTAATCTGAGAGCACAATTTTATTCCTCATGCAAGGTGACGACATAATTTGCCATGACTGTTTCTAATGTGTTTTGTGTAATAGTAGTTCCATGTACATTATTCAGACCCTACATATAATACTAGCTTGTACCCATCGCTGTGTTTGCCTCCCCGGTTGTTTCTTCATTTTCGGTTGGCGTTGAGGTGTCGGTGGTAAGTGCGCTCGCCTGCGGCCCCGCCTCATTTTCAGGTCGTGGCCTCCTTTTCTGTCTTCGCTGCATCAGCGCGGCTTCGGCGGTGGGATCATCGTATCTAAAGTTTCAAAATCATTTACCATTCAACTTAGCGTCGTGTAACTCAGAAACACATACATTTTAATGGCCTGTAAGATAAAGCCCCCAGACCCAGACATAGCCATCATTGGATGTGTCCTACCAGGAAGGACCTGGAACACTATGTTGACGTAAATCGCTGGAAATGTCGATATAAGCCCTACCTGGTAACGTCTCAGCCATGTTTCAGTGACGCTAGGACAAAGATATTGCGGAATGGCACGCATTTTTGCTTGTAGGTCAACGATTATCTGTTTATGTGTGCTTTGTCAAAAACGAGGTATTCGCGTGAAGGCAAATGTGGAGCAAACCTGAGAGTACGGACTATGCACCACAATGGACGCTGAACCCGCGAGATATGGGGATAGTCTCTCGATGATGGAAAATGGATCGTACTCGCTTGATATCACAAGGCTGTTTGAAAGACGTTTATAAAAGAGTCAGTGAAGTTCAGGATATCGAAAGTCGCCAACTGACCTCTCGAATTCTCCTGAGAAAAGCTCTTCGCGCGCGTTTGAGAGGAGACCAGATATCGCTTTCCTTTTGTTGAGCCGGTTTTTCTGGCGCTCGGACTTTACTTGTTCATTAGGGAGCTCAGAAGGCGGCAGTACTGGGCTTATGTTAGACAAAAGAAACACATAACCTAAATCTCTTACTGGGAGTGTAATCTTCTTCCGCTGTCGCCCAATTCAGAGATATTAGCACATCCGTAATTGAAGAGTCGAAGTTCATTTGTCCAACAATGGGGTATGCAGGTGGTGAGTCGGTATGGCAAATCGTAATCAATTTGCCCTGACCTATGTCCATCAATTTATTGTACGATATGGTTTTGCAGAATGTTCGACATACCTCCCATCCGTTCGAGCATGCCCGCTACCAGGAGACCGGAGGCGTCATCAACAGCAAGATGCCTTCCACCAGGTCGAATATTGCCCATGTTTAACATTTGAGACAGGGAGTCTATCCGGAGATCGCGCAGGCGACTTTGGTCTTTGAGCCACCAATATTCGCTAATGTTGAACAATGTTGGCTCAATGGTGCTAAAGGTCTTGGAATACCTAGAAGAATAGAACTTCAATGACTACATCGTTAGGGTCTTGTTTCTTGCGTACTTGGCTTCTTTACGCTTCTTATATTTATCTTTGCTGTATTCTGTTTTCAGGGAGTAGTTTGCATGTTGCTCAATTTGTTTTTTGATGATATCCTAGTGAGAAATCTGGTCACTGAAGTGAAAAATAGAAAAGTCAAACCAGAGGTGAAAACTCACAGTGGCATGAACCCCAGATTGTTTTAACACTTGGATTTCTTGTACAGTCAATGGTTGTACAAATTCTCCGTCATTTATAAGTTCATTAGTGGCATCAGTGTCCTCTATGGATTTGAAATGAGAGCGTATTCGCAAGGAGGCTTCGCGGTGTCGTACCAACTTCCTCGATGGTCCGTGGAGGAAGATGCTTGAGTTTCTTCTCCGAAATTTCGTACGTGAGACCGTAAGGCTGACCAACAAGTTCATTGGCATAGAATGAGCCAAACTTCCCGATAGAAATATTTCTGTGTGTATTGGTTAATATCTCCTCAAACACAAAGTTTGCGGACGCACGCATTTTTGTCGACCTTGACATTCTTCACTTCGCCATTGGGTAGTCTCAACAAGACTTGATCTCCATGAAGTATTTTTGAATCTCTTGGTTTCTGTTCTTGTTTTGTTTTTGGGACCTTGAACGTACTCATTGTCGAGGAAGAAAGACAAGTGGTAGGTGTAACGAATTGAAATAATCCAAGCTTGATTGAGAACTTCGTCAGATCTCGATCACTTTCCTTTTCCTCACCATCACGGTCATGCTCAGCAAGTTCACGACGCGCGCTCCATTTCTTTCTCACTCTATGCTTCATCGACCATGACCGAGGCCAATGTTGATCAACACCTCAACAATATACTCAAAAAAACGACAGGAGCGGACTACAGCCTCCTTCCAGACGAAATCACACTCTTGACTTCAGCGTTTCTCTCATCGCGATCAGAGGCTTCCACCATCAGGCCCAAGGCGTTTGTCGTGTTATCGGCCTTTTGTCAGGGAGTGAGAGAGAAGAAGGGCAAAGGCAAAGACCCAGAAGTTGCGACCAAGTTCATCGTCAATGCCTTCAGTTCAAGGGTACTGGAGTACCTCGGAGAGACCGATGAAAACTCGCTCATGACTGGGATAACCTTTCTTACGGCGCTTTTCCAAGTTGATCAGCAAGCAGCTTCTTCAATTTTCGGTCAGGATGGGGTCATTGAAAACATGATGGATGCAGTGGATTTGTCCTCCTCCGATCTTCTCTCCCAGGATGTCGCACATCTCCTTGGTCAAGCATGTGGCCACAAAGCATGCAGGACAATCATAACACCTCAAATTTCTCGCTGGCTAGAATTCAAGTCCGGGCAGTCCACAGATCCAATTACGAAAAGTGCCGCTACCGTTGCGATTATAAAGCTCAACAAAGGATTGGCTTCCGATAACCCAGAGAATGGAACGCCTGCAGTGCGCGATGTCCAGACAGATAATCTTACTCAAAAGTTGGTCGAGGTCATCACAGACGGACAGAGTACCTCTTACACGGACGCCGTTGAAGGGCTTGCCTATCTTAGCACTGATCCGATCGTGAAAGAAACACTCTCCAAGGACTCGACTTTCCTCAAGAAGTTGTTTTCGTTGGTCTCAGGCCAGAAGACACAGCCAATGAAACTTCCCCTTGACCAAAACTCTACTCTGATCTTTGGTATCCTCGTCATAATATGCAATCTAACAGGGTTTCGACCACGCATTAGCGAAGAGCAGAAACAGATGGAGAAATTGAAGCAAATGGCCAAAGCTACCAAAGATTCGTCAGCAACCGGGGATAATGCAAAGTTGGACGACGACGATTGCGTCAAAACACGGATCCGCCGCCTGATATCCTGTGGCTTGCTTCCGGTCTTCCCCTCTGCTATTGCGGCTACAAATTCTCCTGGAGTTAGACAGAACGTTGGAAAATGTCTCTTGAATGTAGTTGAAGAAAGGGAGAATAGGGGAAAGGTTCTCCAGGCGGGAGGGGCAAAAGTGCTGCACACCATCATCAAACATGCCATCCCATCAACTGCAGAGGCCGCGAAGAATAATCGAACGAACATATCTCCTGTGGATCTGGAGGCCATCCAAGCCCTGGCTAAACTTTCTATAACATCTTCTCCTCTCCAGGTTTTTGGTCCAGATGTTGGCATGATATACGATGCCATTCGTCCTCTTTCCATATTGTTACAACACCCCTCTTCAAATCTGCTGCAACAGTTTGAAGCTATCATGTCCTTGACCAACCTTGCCTCTCATGGCCAGGAGGCGGCCTCTCGGATAGGACAGGCGGAAGGACTCCTGAATAAAGTCGAACTTTTGCTTCTTGAAGACCACGTCCTCATTCGGAGGGCTTCAACAGAACTTGTTTGCAACCTCATCGCCGGTTCCGATGATGTTTTCGAGCGCTATTCCGGGGCCTCCCAAAATTCGGCGAACAAACTCCACATACTGTTGGCATTATCAGACGAAAACGACCTGGCCACACGATTGGCCGCATCAGGGGCGTTGGCGACGCTTTCTGTGACTCCAACAGCATGCGATGCACTCATTTCCCTCCAATTTGACAAACACAGATTTTTCGCCCTCATGACACAGCTCATTGATCCATCAGTTCTTGATGAAGAAGTGGAAGAACCGCTACCAACGGATCCCGGCCTGGTGCATCGTGGTGTCGTGTGTGTGTGCAACGTTCTCAAAAGCATCTCCGACAAAGAACTACGAGAGAAGGTTACACGCGAAGCAACAAAATCCGGTCTTTTGAAGGCACTGGGGCGTCTGATTGCAGGGCAAGGTGTTGTTAATGACCGTACGATCTTGCAGCAAGCTGCGGAAGGGCTCAAAGCTTTAGTAGATACAAAATGACTTGAATGCATGTAATGAAAGTCTTACGATTATAATTATTTGCTACTTGATGTGGGTGTCGCTGCGCGAAGTGATAAACTGCGGTACGACTACGAGTAGACCAATTTAGAAATGGTATCCGAGTGCGACATATGGGAGAAGCCGAGGCTGTGCCGAACTCACAATGACGGTAATAGCGCTGCGTTGGAATTTAAACTAGGGTTTCTTTCTTGACCTGTACACTTTCCATCCCGATCCCCTATTGTTTCTTCATCTCCTATATTCGAACTTTCCAGATACCACAACATCCACACTGATAGCTGGAAGGGACTGATCTATACTAGTAGAGATGGTACGCTTCGTTTCAATCTCGAGATCATGGCCTTGCTCAATCATGTATTGTAGGCTCCATCGAAGAAGGCCGGAAAGAAGGTGACTCCTGCGGCTAAAAAGTCGGCAGGTACGTCGAAAGTGGCAAAGGTATGTCACCGAGAATGACGATGTGAGTATTGGATCTAACCTCCAATCCAGGCAGATTGGAAAGAAGGCTTCAAAAAGAAGCAGGTCGGGGTATCAGACATGACCCTTCTGACGACAATCAGCAACGAAAGCGTCAACGAAAATCTGCAAAAGCGATGGACCAACGGCGAGATCTATACATATATCGGTTCTGTCCTGATATCAGTCAATCCCTTCAAAGGTATGCAAATGATGTCGTTATCCGTCTCGATTGCTCATGCTCTGTGGTATTTTAGATCTAGGAATATATACCGATGAGATCCTGAAAAGATATCAAGGAAAGAACAGGCTAGAAGTCCCGCCCCACGTCTTCGCTATCGCAGAAAGCGCTTACTATAACATGAATGCCTACCATGAAAATCAATGTGTCATTATTACAGGAGAATCTGGTGCAGGAAAGACGGAGGCCGCAAAGAGGATCATGCAATATATCGCAGCTGTTTCTGGTGGTCAAGACAGCAGCATCCAGGAGATCAAAGATATGGTCCTGGCAACTAATCCATTGCTAGAAAGTTTTGGATGTGCAAAGACCCTGCGGAATAACAATTCAAGTAGACATGTATGTCTTGCCCTACCCTGGTCTAGCACGAGTATGCTGATTGTGTGTAGGGAAAATATCTGGAAATTATGTTCAACACAAGAGGAGAACCCGTAGGGGCTCAGATCACAAATTACCTTCTGGAGAAGGGGCGAGTCGTTGGGCAAGTGGAAAACGAACGTAATTTCCATATTTTCTATCAGTTTACGAAGGCTGCTTCCGACGAGCAAAGAGGTACATGAGCACGATTTACCTATCACATTCAGTTCTCACCTTATTTCCAGAGGCTTTTGGTTTGCAGGGACCGGAGGCCTATGCCTACACCAGCTTGAGTAACTGCTTGTCAGTTTCAGATATTGACGATACCAAAGATTTCCACGACACTCTTGTATGTATCTACCACTTTTCCTTTTTTTAAAAAGTTGACTAATTTCTGTCCTCTTAGCAAGCTATGGCGGTAATAGGGCTCAGCCCAGAGGAACAAAACGAAATCTTTAAAATGCTCGCTATAATCCTATGGCTCGGAAACGTCCAATTTCAAGAAATGGATGATGGGAACTCCTCAATATCAGATACAGGTGTAACGGATTTTGTCGCATACCTTATGGAAGTAGATCCAAGTCAAGTCCAGAAAGTTCTCACCTCGCGAATTGTGGAAACCACGAGAGGCGGAAGGAGAGGGTCCATCTACGACGTCCCTTTAAACCCTGCGCAAGCTACCTCTGGTCGTGACGCTCTGGCCAAAGCTATTTACAACAACCTGTTCGAATGGATTGTGTCCAGAGTGAATGTTTCAATGAAGACGCGCGAAGCTCACTCACAGATCATCGGTATTCTGGTGAACATATCTATCTATTTTTCCATTATTGTTGCGTGCTCATCAAATTTAGGATATCTTCGGCTTCGAAATCTTCGAGGACAATTCTTTCGAACAACTTTGCATCAACTATGTCAACGAGAAACTACAGCAAATCTTTATTGAATTGACCCTCAAAACGGAGCAGGAAGAATACGTCAGAGAGGAAATCAAATGGACCCCAATTAAATACTTCAACAACAAGATCGTGTGCGATCTGATCGAGGAACGCCGACCTCCAGGCATTTTTGCAGCGCTGAACGATGCTTGTGCCACTGCACATGCTGATCCTGCGGCTGCAGATAACAGCTTTGTGCAACGCACTGCAGTGCTATCTTCCAATCCTCACTTTGAAGCCCGGGGAGCTCAATTCTTGGTCCGCCATTATGCAGGAGATGTCATGTACAACGTGGCCGGAATGACTGATAAAAACAAAGATTCCCTGATCAAGGATCTTCTCGATCTAATTGCTAGCAGCGGAAACTCCTTCTTGCAGACTTTGTTCCCCGACCGCGTCGATCCTAACAGTAAGAAACGCCCACCCACAGCGGGTGACAGAATTAAAGTACGTGGTTTATCCTCCTTTCTCAGTATCGATCGTTATTAATACTTGGACATATCAATAGCAATCAGCCGGCGCTTTGGTTGACAACTTGATGAAAGCACAGCCGTCTTACATTCGTACCATCAAACCCAATCAAAACCGAAGCCCTTCAGAGTATGACTCTAAAGCCATCCTGCATCAAATCAAGTACCTCGGATTACAAGAGAATATCCGCGTTCGCCGCGCTGGTTTTGCGTATCGAAACACCTTTGAAAAGATGGTGGAACGTTTCTATCTGTTATCCCCTAATACGTCTTACGCGGGTGAATATACCTGGTCTGGAGATCCTAAGTCAGGATGCAAGCAGATTCTCAAGGACACTGGTATTGCAGCAGAAGAGTGGCAAATGGGTGTTACAAAGGCATTCATCAAGAACCCAGAGACGGTTTGTGAATCTGCGCTTCCTTTACCAACACGAACTAATTTTTTTTAGTTGTTTGCCCTTGAGACAATGCGCGATCGCTACTGGCACAATATGGCAGGACGTATTCAAAGGGCATTCAGGAACTATCTGCGCTACAAGCACGAATGCGCCCGTCGCATTCAACGTTTCTGGAAAAACAACAAGGAAGGGATTGTGTATTCACAGATCCGGGACTACGGACATCAGTTGCTGGCTGGACGCAAAGAGCGAAGAAGGTTCAGCTTGCTCAGCTACCGAAGGTTCATGGGTGACTATCTAGACATCAATGGCAGAAGTTCTTTGGGCGAGGAATTGGCTGAGGCTGCTGGAATTGGGCGTATGTACTTTTGCCTGATTTTCAGAAATCTTGTCAATCTTATTCTTGGTTTTAGGGGACAACGTTGCGTTCAGCTCGCGAGCGCAAATATTGGTCTCCAAACTTGGACGTTCTAGCAAACCAAGTCCCCGTTATCTCGTCGTGGTGAGTTCGAAAGTTTCATAAACATTTTCTGAACACCTGATTAATGAGACCTAGACTGCCAAAGCCGTTCACATTCTGGTCACTACGGAAAGAGATGGACAATATCACACATCTCTAGAGAGGAAGATACCTCTGGTGACCATTAAAAGTGTGGCCATGTCGAATCTTCGAGATGATTGGTTTGTAAGTGTTTTCACTTGTATTTTTCTGCCTGTCCCTTGAAAATGATTTGTTACACAGGCGATCAACGGATCCTCTGTCGAGGAAGGAGACCCTGTTCTCAGTTGTGTTTTCAAGACAGAATTAGTGACGCAACTTGTTAAACTCACCAATTCCAACATCAATATCCTGATTTCGCCAGTGTAAGCTTTTTCGTCACTTGGAACGATAACGATTGCTCAAATACCTTTTTTTTAGAATTGATTACAGCAAGAAGAAGGAGAAACGGGCTCAAATCAAATTCATCAAAGATGAGACTGTACCACGAAATGATGTATACAAGAGTCATACAGTACATGTCCCTTCCGGAGAGCCTCCCAGTAGTCTTTCACGCCCACCCGCCAAGAGAAAACCTGGTGTTGTCCGCCCAATTACTCAGGGCAAGTTGTTGAGGGCTGGTGGACCTGATGTATGTTTTCTTTTTGCTATATGTGTTTTTTTTCTCTATAACGACCTTGTTTCCCTTTCACAGAAGAAACCCCAGGCATCGAGAGCCAAACCCAAACCCGCAGTTCAACCCCTTCCAGGACAAACGACATCAACTGTTCCCAAACCCACTCCTTCATTACCCGTCCAAACGAGTACAACAAATGCCTCTGCTGCTGCTGGACGATCGAAACCACCACCTGCTCCTCCTCGAAATGTGGCCCCTCCTCCGCCTCCACCACCACCGCCCAGTAAACTGCCACTTTATCGAGCAAAGTTTGCATTCGATGGACAGGAAGGGGAAATGTCCTTGAAAAAGGATGACGTCGTAGAATTGGTGGAGAAGGATGACAATGGGTGGTGGTTAGTCAGGAAGGACAAGGAAGAGGGATGGACACCCAATAATTACTTGGAACTCGTCCCACCGCAAGCTGCTGCACCTCCAGCGCCGCCCCCACCGCCACGCAGCAAACCCGTGCCCAAGCCAACACCTGCCGTTCCAGTCGTTGCAAATGCTTCTGCTAAGCCGGTTTCCGTCTTCCCAGGCATGGCTGCTGGGAATGGTTCAGCGACGCCATGGAAGAAAGCACCCGCTCACGACGACCACGATAGCTCTCCTGGAAGCTCAAGACCTTCGAGTTCTCTAGGTGCTAAACCTCCTGTGGCTGCAAAGCCCAAGCCTCCACCTGTTGGTGCGAAACCTGGCGCACCAGCACCGCCTAAAGTTGGAGGCAAGCCGCCTATTCCAACTGCACCTCGGCCTACTCCCGCTGCTTCAGCGCATTCTAAAGGTTCGGTCACAAAACCGGCCGCTGCACCCGGGCAAGTTGACCTTGCCGCTGCTGTACGTTTTTTTATTTAATTAATTGTGTAAACATCGTTGTGAACTGACTTTTCTCATTCAGCTTGCAAGAAGGGCCCAGATGATGGGCAATGGTTCTTAAATGGTAGAGCGGAGAGCGGGGATTAGATACTGACTGCCCTGGATCTGGGCACATTCACGGGAAACAGATATTACACCTATACCATACGTTATCGCTCGACAGTTACTGGTTTCTTATACGATGTTCAAGGATTTTTGTGAAATGGTAAACACTGATACTACAAGGCCCACAATTTCGAATCACTCTAAAGGTAGAAATGCCATGGATTAAAGACAACAGTGAAGTTAAAATGGACAATTACATGATGAAAACGGGATGTGAGTCGTGGATGTGAATGGTCATGGGTACAGGAGCTGGAAGTACTGGGGAAGTACTGGGATTGTACTAGCATAACCTGGAGGTATAGATCGAAGGTATCTAAGCAGTCTATTTTTTTTGGCTTTCCAAGCAAACGCTTGAAGGTGTGGTGATTAAGGTATATCGAAGAAGAAACAATTAGGCCTGGCTTCTGGCAGCAGAAAACACCCTCTATTATGCGAGGACCTGGGTAGAATTATGTGGGTTGTGTGATGAGGATAGGCGGAGGTGGACTCGTAGGGGGCGTAAGCGCAGATATCGTCATGGCCTCAACTTCATCTTCCGAATTCATCGTCTCGTTCCCCACATCGAAAGAGATGTCGCTATTATCATAACCATCCGTGTCCTTGTCCGGGTCAAGGTCGCCTAATCCATGGGGTATATCTTGGTGCGTTGAATCCATTCCAGACTCTAATAAGGTATCATCTTCCTCCGTCGCGATTTGTTCTCCATCGTCCTGGTCGGTCTCTGTCGTCCCGTGATAGTCCCTTTGCTCCTGTGGTGAAAGCACTTTAGCAGTGCTCGTGGTTCTTTCTGAAAAGTCCTCTGTGCGTGTTTCCAAAGCAGCCTTGCCCGTGACGAGAAGACGATCAAGTATCATCTTGATTCGTTTATACGTCTCATCTCCTTCCGTCTCTTCCGAGTCAGACACTCCCTCTGGATCGTCCTCGTCCTCGTCATCTTCGTCCGCTGGGTCAGAAGATGTAACAGCCTTATACGCACGTGGCGGTAGGATAAGGCGCGATTCTCGTAGCTTACGCCTTAACTCGTATATTTCCTTGGCTTGTTTGTGCTTCGTGGCTTCGAGAGAAGCGTTGATGACGAGAAGCGAGCGATTTGTGATTTCCAAGTCCGCGATCTATAGGCACGCGATACGTCATTAGAAAATTCAAAGGCAGAAGAAGATTAGAAAAGTGAGTCACCGACCTTACGATTCGACTTGGCAGCCGCTCTAACTTTGTGCTCCTCGCCTCCTCCGTCCGCTTCGCCCCGACCAAGTCCACTGTCACCATCATCATCATCCGTCGCCGAATTGGCACCAGAAGAGGCGTACTGAACGAGGTTATCAAGAGTTGCTCGTAAATTTTCCGGGGCGCTTTGAGGATACTGAAGTGTAGGGCTGGAATCCCCTCCCAGTGCATTTGCTGACGAGCGGGAGGCAGAAGAACGCGAAGAAAACGAGACAACGGAGGCAGGTGGAGAATGAGGAGGGAGAGGTACGAATACAGGATCAACTTTGGCTGTGGCCGGAGATCCATTAAGAAGCCCTCCAGCGGAACGCGGCCTGTTCGATGATGAGGCCGACGGGGTGTCCAATTGCGACGGCGAGGGTTGGTGGCTAAAGGACTGGAAAACATGGTGCCCAGGAGACGCGTTGGTTCGTGATGTATTTGGGGGTCGGTTTGTGGCAAATCGGTGAGGATTGGCTGCAGAGACAGCAGTCGTGATGGGATAAAATTGTTGTGGAGGACTCGACGGGGGTGATGAATACTGAGGGAAAAGATTAACGGCCGATGTAATTGACGGTGCCCTGTTCCGTGGGCTTGTATTGAGACGCGTGGATGGGGAAATGGAACTCGTGGAAGGAGATGGAGGCTGAGAAGAGGTTGTATCTACTGCGACCTTGGCCACATTGGAAATCTTTGAACGGATTCGCAGGGTAGGCGAATTTGTTTGACTTCGCTCCCCAAGATTCGCCGTTGATTTTGTGGACAGAAGCCTTGATGAACTTGAGTTGGATACAGTGCCCGAACTGGATCCAACTGCAGAAGGGGGTCGGAAATTCGAGAAGGAGGCGGCATGGTGAAGAGGTCCATTATTGATCTGAGACTTAGAGGCCTCCGTCCGTAGAGAGGTCGATGCCGTTGTTCGTCGTAGTTCGGGCGTTACAGGTGCTGAAGCAACTAGTGGAGGACTTCGCAATGTACCACCAGCATTACTGGGCGGTGATACGACAGTATTCTTGATGCGAGGCGTCAATTTGGTAGGAGAACCGGCTCGAGGGGTGTTGGTGGCACTATCTACAAAGAATGTCAACAAAAGAAACACAGAGCCTGCTGAAATGAGACACACTCGAAACCGAAACTGTACTCCCTGCAGCTCCTGTCTTTCGTGTCGTCGCACTGCTATTGATCCTAGCTTTGGGTCGAAAGGTGGTTTCTGCACTGGACATGGATACATAGGACTTGGTCGGTGATACAGGTCTTGGCTGCATTTGACCCCGGGAGGTCGATCGTGGAGAACTGGAAGGCCTGTCATAATTTAACTTTACAGTGACCTGTGTTGCGTATTAAATGATTAATGTTAATTGAAGTCTGCCTCGATGATTATGGTGGAAACAGACCTTTGGCTTCAGTGTCGGACCAGAGTCCATTAGGCGGAGATGGAGGTGGAAGTTAGGTTGAAGCTAAGATCAAGAGTTTGGCCGAACAGCGCTTGGAATTTGGCGACAACATTCAATTCCAAACTTCACATGGTTTCAAATATAAGATAAGATGAGATTGGCAGGGTTGCCGTAACAGATCTACCTGAATTCTTCACATTATTTTTATTAGATTCTCTATTACATTTGCATCTCAACAGCTGAAGAGCACTACAGTCCTTTCTTCGCCAGAACATCCAGCACAATTTTCTCGATCAACGACTTCAGCCCCTGATCTTCACCTCCACCAAGTGCTGCCACAACACTCTTCTGGACGTATTTTCCAACCATATCTACCTCAATGTTAACCTTGCTTCCAATTCCCTTGCGGCTCAGAGTAATCTTCTCCTGCGTATGCGTGATCAGCATGACACTGAACGTTCTTTCATTGTCGTTCACTCCAGTCAGCGTCAACGATGCCCCGTCGATCGTCACATATCCTTTCGGGATAAGGTAGGGAAGGAGAGACGGTCTTTCAGGCGTTGGCTCTGGGAATTGGAAGGTAAGTCGGACGGAGTCTCCATCAGGTACTTGGTTGATAATCGTCGCTGTTCCATCGACATGAGCCTGAAAGGACAATTGTATGACACGATCTTTTGTATGACATCAACAAAGTCCGTACCTGAACAAAGTGACCACCAAACCTCACATGTGCACCCATTGCACGCTCGAGGTTGACTTGATCTCCCTCTTTCCTCTCACCTAGTCATGAACATTTGAGTTCTCCGCCGTTAACAAGTGCGTGAAGATACGAACCGAGGTCCGTTCTATCCAAAGTCTCGTTTGCCAACCATACTTTAAAGTAGCCTCCCTGAGCCTCCGTATCAAACTCAGTGACGGTCAGACATGCCCCGTTGACTGCAATGGAGTCTCCGATGTGGCAATCCCCTAGGATAGGGCCTGAATTTGCGATAGTCAACGTACACCCGCCAGCATCGGTTATGATGGACGAAACAGTTCCCAGGTGTTCAATCTGTATCCCGAAGAGAAAGAAGGCATGAGTTACTTCAAGATCGGCGACGACGACCAAGTACTCGCCAGACCAGTGAACATTGTCTTTGAGATGGAGCGAAATGACCAGATCTAGAGTGTAGAGTTACAGGGCTTTACAGGGGCCAAGTATTTCGGCAAACGCGGGTAGATCCTGTTTCCGAGGTCGTCGTTTCGATCCCCCGCGAACCAAGTTTTTATCGTTTTATTTTCCTTAACCAGCCTCCAACAGTCGAAAAGGATGACTGAACAAGAAGAAATTCAAGAACATAGAGACACGACTAATATACACAAGAGGCGAAATACAAATACACAGTGAAAATTAATACAGGAAGCTGACTTGAACTGACACCTCTGAATTGGATGTGCTGCTATTATCCATCCCCACCCCCAAACGTGCCGCCTTTGAGAACATCATCGCCCCCCCGCACACTTCAGAACATACTACCACCCCCATTTCGGCTGCCGCTATTGCCAGACCCTTTGATATCCTGGTAAATATCCTTGGCCTTATGCAAAAGACCGCCTTTCTCTCCGGCTAAAATAGAAAAAGAAAGTAAGATTTCACGCCTCTGCATGTGGATCCATTCACGCACATTGAGATTGATTCTGTCTCCCACCATACCTCTGGTCATTTTGATTTCCATCTGAAAAGGAGACTGATCAGATTCTGGTCCAAAATCCGGGAAGAAAATGAGAAACTAACAATCGTTATAAGAGGATCGACCATCTGTCAAGAAGAGGAAGATCAGCAAATTAGATTTGATACAAATTATAATTGAACTAACATGATCCTTGGTTTTGGCCTTGATAGTTGTCATTATAATCCCTTCCACTAGTGCCACTTCCTCCGTAATACCCGCCAGTATCTCCCTGGCCGGCCCTGCCTTCATAACGACCTCCAGATTGAGTCCCACCAACTGAATAAGCTGTGTTCAGAAGTCGCAGAGCGGTCATAAATGGTGCTTACCACCCCCGCCAGTATAATCATCACCATAACCGCCATGTCCTGGATTCATGCTTCCTCCATAGCCTCCTTGGTCGTTATCTCCCCGGTACGTGGTGCCCCCCGACCTGGATTGGAATCCAGAAGGTGCTGGATCATATCTGGCTAAAATCGCACAATGAGTGAATTTACTTCGTTGATTGGAATGGCTCGACAGTAAACTTACAACCACCGCTATACTTGCGTCCTCCTTGATATCCTGAGTTGCCAAAGTTGTCCATGATTTATAGAGAGTCAGTTAGTTGGGTGGTCAGTCGAAGATATGGAAGAAACTAGACAACATCCGCGACAGAAGCTTGGGTTTATAGGTCTATGAATCAGAATGACGCGGTATGATGCTTTCTGTTTACATCGATCGGTAGGTGGGGTCGGCGAAACAAAATGGGGTTCGGCATCGGGGCCCCACAAGGGCGACCTGGGTGGATCCTAATGCAACACTTCGTTTTCTGCCCAACTTCAAAATCATGCTTTTGTTAGCCAGAAGCAGGTTGTATAGGCGAGTCTGCCGTAGATAAACCTCAAGAAGAACGAGGACCCGTCGTGGGATATGTGATAAACGCAAGGAATCACAGTAGAAAACCGATCGATCTGTTTTCTTGCCCACGGGGGGTAATTTCTGTCGGTTCGAACCAGCATTAGGCCTCTTACGCCATGTTGTTGATTATGCGATTTTATAAAATCTCGGTGCTCTATCCCGCCTTGGTCGTAGGATTGGTTTTCTGCCGCGCAGTTGAATATCCGCGCACCGCCGTGCTTGACATACGCGATTTGCTGGGTCTGTTGGGCGATACGGGAAACGCCCCTCCTGCTCCTGCGATCACACCCACTCCCACAACAACTCAAGTCTCCACGCCAACCACATCGTTCCAAACTGGAGAGATTCGTACATCGCAACAGTTCGCCACAAAGACGGAGTCGCAGCGTACCACCCTCGCGAGCACCACTACCCATGCGACGGCATCATCGTCATCAGGAACAATGACCAGTTCCCTTACCTCTTCACACATCGTGTCTTCCACCAGCAGCTCGTTAAGCGCGTCTTTCACGGCCACAGGATATGTCGCGGACGAATCGACGACACCTCCAGCTGAACTACAGCAGTGGAAAGTGATCGGCATAGCAGTGATAACTGTTACATTCATTGCTATTATCGTTTTAGCTGTGTCCTTCTTCGACTCATGGTGGGGATTTGTATGCGACGCGTTTTGCGGGAAACGAAGAAAGCAAAAGTATGGAGGTGAAAACTTGGTCCCGGATTGGGGAAAGAGGAGTTGGGAGTTCAAGCTTGCAAACGAGGACGGCCATCGGTATCCCACATTGGCATCTTTGGAAACGATCGTCAAGGAGAAGGACAAGGTGAAAGAAACAGAGGCGGGGAGAAAGGGAAGGTTCTCTTCCTATGAAATGGCTTATGGAGGATATCAGTGATTTTCTTGTTGGCTGGATACCCATTCTTTTTCTCTTTCTTTTTTCAGGATAGGTGGTCGTTACATATTCTATTCAAAGTTTGAGCCTGTTTCCCGGTTTCGTTCCTTTCAAACTTACCATGTGTGTCCATTGTTACCCAGTACATGTATCTTCTTTTTCATATCAGCATAGGGTGTGGAATTGTGATCATTTCAAGTCTGCCGAGGACTGAGAAGAGCCCGATTCAGGGATGTGCGCCAGTTTTTCCTTTTGTACAGCCAACGCAGTACTTTCGAGGTAGTCTGAGATCGCAATACCAGCCACTCCAACGGCACAGACCCCAAGTGAAATGTAAAGCCGAGTCCTTGCTGGGATTGCTGTTTGAAATTTGAAAACCGTATCGTTCATTTCAGTAAGAAAACAATATCTTATTGCATCACGTACCCATCCACGATTGTAAAAAGGAGCGATTTTGAGGAGGAGGATACTGTTTATCGGACATCTTTGCCAAACGTTGACCGTCCCGTCAGACTTGGACCAGTCAGTACTTTTGATTTTTTGAACTCCGCAATATTGATGGCATCATATCCCCATTTTCTTACCTTTGCTGCCTCACGAGGGTTTTCAAACATTTGAGAGTTATAAAGTTATTTTCGAGGAGAAAACAAGAGTTCAATCGTGGTTTCCAGATCTACATCCAATCTACATCCTGTAATCCTAAACGGTTCAACTGTGTCTGTTGTCCGTGACCACTCATTTAATATCACATGACCGTGTTTTACCTCTTCTCGGGACCCGGGCCGGCGTACTTGCCTGATGTCCAGCCCTCGGCCCCAGTGTTGGGACTGACCCGGGTCATGACCGGTCAGGCCAAGGTCAGGCCGGGGTCCATCAAAATTGGGTCAACAACGGTCAAAACGGCCTGACCGGTCAACGGAACCGGGCATCTCTGAT
>JAHXRV010008577.1:0-132779 GCA_019904355.1 Psilocybe tampanensis | reverse complement strand
ACAGATTAGTATTCGTGTCATCTGCAAGCCATCTGTGATCGACCGAAAAAGGGGGAGAATCAGATGCACATTTCTGCAAATACCGATATTTACAGGAATTCCAGCTAAAAGCAGATTCACGCGGAACCCATTCTTACTGGGGGTGAGGCCTTGAGGTCTTTTCCCACAAGCTTGGTGATACAAAAAACATGAAAGCATGATTAGTAGATAGGCAAGATCTTAGGCAACTGCAATATGTACTTGTTAAAACACGGCAAATACCATTGACCTTTGAGAACATGAGTTCCCGATGTTGCCTCGACGGCGACGCAAATGCTGATGTATTATTATAATTGTGATCAAGTCTGGGGTCAGCCCCATCAGCTTTACTGATCGTGGCATTTCCCACGGAAATTCCGAATCAGGACGGCTGGGTTCGAGACTAGTCCGCCGGCAAAAAGTCATTAAACACAGAGCGAGCAAACATTCACAAGAATCACATGTCAATTACTATATTCTCTGTTTCCGCTCAGATTACATTTTTGAGCCGCTAGAACGATGGTTTGCATGTCAGCGCGAGCGCTTGCCTCTTACCATTGAAATTTTCCACAATCGGAAGTTCGATCCATGATAAAAATCATTTTGTGTGTGCATGCAAATATTGCGAGATAGGTAACAATACCCTGGAAGCAGGTAAATAGTGGACTACAATGTTGAAAAAGAGTCGGTGGTTTAAAGTCCCTTCATCATGCTCTACTTATACTACCGGATGGCATGGAAGTAGTTATGCTCATTGCTTTCGGATGTCTGGTCTCAGATGTCAAACCTTGTTGAATCAACCTTGAATATTTGAATAATTATGTATGAAGCATGGCCAAAGTATGGCGCCGAAGAAGACCAAAACTCGCAGTGGGGAAGAATAATTCAAGACAAGAGATAATTTACTATAAACTAAGAGACTTAGTTGAAGAGTCATTTAGAAGTATTAACACTTGGTGACTCGAAGACAGCCAACAATTCTAAGCAGTAGTAGCCTGTAACAGCCATTCTTGCAAATGTAACTTCGACCCAATTTCGACCATTTACAAATCCGAGTAACACAATGGCAGCCTCTCCTTGCTTGACGAAGTGTTGTGTGTTATGAGTCATATGCGTACATACATACATCTCCATACTCATAAATACCCTCCTTTCATCTAAGGAACGTTCCTCAAGTGCACCATGAAACCTTCAAAGCCACAGTATTCAACGTCTACGAGCCATCTACGAGCCAAATGTAAGCTGTGGCCGACTGCGGCATTTCGGCATTTCCCACCCCATGCCGAATTTGGCACCCCCTTCAGCGTTATGGCACAGCGTGGGACCTTGCGGTTGTCGTCCACCGTACCAGGGTCGTCGTCGGATAAATACGAGTTCATTATTCCCCGAAAACAGATACGTGTCCACAGAGGATGCACAAAATGTCGATGGGCTTGGACAAACCGCAAACACCCACCTGACAATATTGGACAGACCAAGGCTAATACATGGTCAAATAGTTAAGCATATGACCGATGAAACGACGAATTCAAGACGAAAACCACACAACCAATCAAGATCAATAATTTATCATTGCGATTCAGAGTCAGAGTCAAGACAAGAAAAGAGAGAGAGAGAAAAAAGAGAAAAAAAGGGGAAAAAAATTACATTCGAATGCATGCATTCCAAGAAAAACGAGAGCGACAGAGATATCAAAAGAAAAGAAGAGAGAGAGAGAGAGAGAGAGAGAAGGGAAGATATGGCATAGTTGAATGAATGGATGGATGGATGGATGGACGGGATGATCTGTGAATCTGTGATCCTCAAAACAAAAGAAAAAGATAGGTATTCAACAACCCAAAGGCCAAAGGCCAATATACAACAGGGGAAAGGGATAGAGAGATAGAGAGATAGAGAGCCGATAGAGAGAGAGACCGGAGGTAGAGGTAGAGGTAGAGGTAGAGGTAGAAAGACATAGAGAGACGGAGAGGAAGGAAAGGAAGGACTGCAGGTGTAAGAGTAATGAGAGACTTTTGTGTGCAGTTGAAAGAAAGAAAGAAAGACAGGAGTTGGGTAGTTGTTCGTATGTATGTCCTCGCCTAATACACCGAACAACTAAAAAGGAACGTGGATGATTAAGTATGGTCCATGAAACAAGTAAAGAAAAGAAAAAAAGTAAAAACCAAACGCATACTGAGTAAACCTATTATAATCAGACAAAAAAAAAATGAAAGAAAGCCAAAAGAAGAGAAAAAATAAAATAAAGAAAAGAAAAGAAAAGGAGTGTGATGTTGGTGTTCGGTCGGTCGGTCGATGGGTTATTGGAATTTTCCGCTGTTCAATCTGGGATGATGGGCATCGAGTTGATGTTATGTGTGCCAAAAGAAAAAAGTTTGAATCCGTCGCGCTGGTGCATGGATATAGGGGTGTGGTTGATAGATAAGTGTATGTGTATGTGTGCGGTTGGTTGCTTGTGGTATTCTGAATGGGATGGATGGATGGATGGATGAGTGCGGGTGGAAGGAAGGAGGTATCACCAAGAAGAAGAAAAAAAAAAGAAAAAGAAGAGAGAGAGGGGAAGAAAGGGCGGGAATAGGCGAGGTAATCGACAACACGATCGATGACATGATAAAAGTACACTATACGATATAGATAGAAAATGCCGTCTATCTTTCCTTTGTCAAGAAAAGAACTCTGACACAAAAAAGGGGCGCGACGAGATCAAGGGCCTAGTACTAGGAAGGATAGGAGTGAAGGGGGAGGAGGGGAAATGAGCACGTTATAAGTCGTTAGGTATGATAATAGTAGAGAGGAAGGAAGATGAAGAGAGAGGCATAGTGGAGCAAGAAGAAGAAGAAGAAGAAACAGAGGAAGAGTGACGATGAAAAAATCACTCTCGAGCCACCCAGTCAGTGCTTCTCGAGACTAGCTCGATAGAGTTATCTGTTGTCCAGAACAGGCGTTCCGTCGCGCTTCGTCCACTCCAACTCTTCTGGTCACGAAGAATCATAGCCTAATAATAATAAAAATCAGCGTCAACGAGCAAAGCCAAAGAAGCCAAAAAACAAAAAAAAAACATACCTGCTGAGCACCGAAATTCCTCTGATCATGCGCGAACAACTCGACATTATCCTCCAACGCCTCTGACAAGATCTGCAAGTCCTGCAAGATCGACTGCATAGCTCTCACCGTCGAGAGCGTCAACAACTCCCTTCTATTCCTCGTCCCCGTTCCCGTTCCCGTGCCCCCACCACCACCATTCGGCGCAGGAAGCGACCTCGAGATGCTCTGCAGAACCGTATGCAAGATCCTCTTCGTCTCACCCATGATCCTCTGCGCCTGCGGGAAGTTCCTCCTCGAGACAAGGACCAACGACCGCGTGATCATATCCGACGCCAGAAGCTCCATCCTCCTTCGGACGATGACAGGGTCCGATACCGAGGACGGTGATTTGTTCTGCGCGCCTTGTCCGGTTTGCATAGGCAGCAAAGTCACCGTGAGGAGGACAGGATGGGCGAGCCGCGAAACATGCTTGCCCGCCGAAGGGTCAAAGAACGCCCCGTCGACTTCGATCACGGGTACTTCGTCGATCATCCTATCCATCATCCCATCCGCGAAGTCCGGGGCGTCGTCGATCGCCAATGCGTCGAGGCCCATCGCTTGCACGAATTGGTCCGTCGCATTCATCCCACCCCGGTTCATCGACAGCATCTGCGCCTGCCTCTGCTGCTGCTGCGCCAACAACTTCTGCTGGTCCGCGTTGTCCAATTCAAGTTCGATCAACATCTCCTTCCTCTCTCCATACCTCAGCTCACCAACATCCACGTCCACGTTCTGGCCATCTGCAGACAAGATCGACTGAGGGCCTCCCGAGACTTTACGTATCCTGAACCTATGCCCATCCACGATCTTGAGATGGAGTTTCATGTTCAACAATCCGATCGACATCATCCCGCCCACACATCCTGCGATGCAGTCCCGGAGGTCGTACCAGTCCTTGACGAACGTGTACGTCCCGCTCGTGTGGTTGGACATGAGCCAGAGTGAGGCCGGGTCGTGCGAGCGACCGTATCCAAAGGAGTGTATAGGCACGTTCGCTGCTTCTGCTCGGGCAAGGACGAGGTCCATCTGTGCGCGCCGTGTGCTGTCAGATGCATCGCTGACAAGAATGAGTCCGGATACTGGGTTTCGTGCTTTGCGTTGTAGCACGACATCAAGACCTACACACGAAAAGAAACTTGAGTCGATTGGATGACAGAGACCATGAAAAACGTACCGTGATTAACAGCAGTCACCACATCCGTCTTCTCCTCCTTGGACCCTCTCACCAAAAACTCGTCCTGCATCTCATCCAGCTTAACACCAACCTCATCAATAAACTTTTCCAACCTCTGCCGACTCTGCGCCTTTCCGACGCTCAAGAACGGACACTTCCTCACCCTACCGCCAATGCCGACCTCAAAAGTGACGAGACTGAGCCTATCCTTGGGGCCCAAGGAAGCAACGAGAAAGTCTAGCGTGGCCTTGATCACCCGAATTTTGAGCTGAGCAGTACTCGGGAGGGCGTTCGGTGGTGGGAGGGAGATGACGAGGATGAGGTCCATGGACGGGTGAGGGAGAGGCGAAAGCGAATTGGATGGGCCCGTCGATAGATGAGGAGTGACGAGGTTGGTCGGGGAATCATACGTGCTCAACTCATCGTCTTCGCCGAGCGTCGCGAGTTTGTTTGCGCTCTGCTGCTGCTGACGAGCAAGGATGGATCCATGGGAGGTCGACGAGGACATGGTGGACCTCGATGAGCCATTCCCATTGAGTAGACTATCCACCGTGCTCACCGTCGTCTGTGTACTCCCGCTCAACATCCGCATCGCTTTCGCACTCCCACCAAACTCCTCCATGTCCAACTGTCTACCGGCTTCCTGTTGCTGCTGTTGCTGATGGCGTGGGATGATACCGTTCTGTGACTGGAACATGTTGACAAGCGCCTGGATATTGTTCCGCCAGGCCTCGAGCGAGGCACGCTCCTTGAAGATCAAAATGAAAGAAGCCAGTTCGTCTTCCATATCGATCGTCAGACTCATCTCGCCCGCGGCAGAGGAGGCGGTGACGTTCTTGATGTGGCGGACATAGATCCTCCCCTTGAGTCGGAGGACACCCTTGGACTGACCTGACATGGAGGGACTGTTGCCATTGTCGGTGAGGCCGGAAGCATTGGAGAGCAGACGTCCGAGACCACGCTTCTTCTCCTCGACGACACAGATGATGGCTTCCTTGAAGAGATAGACATAGAACTCGCGGATGGCAGCGTCGCGTCTGACAGAGAGAAGATCATACATCTGGAGAGGACCGAGATCGGAGAGGGGATGACCTTTCCAATCTATGATTCGATTTCGTAAGTCCTCCGTAATAGCAGTAAATGGAGAATCTTCTTCAGAGTGAATGAGCGTATTAGGGCCATAGACGGCTGAGTCGTGACCGTTGGAGGAGGATGCGTATTGGTCGGTCTGTGGAGTTGACAGCTGTCTATTTTGGTATCCGCCAGGGGAGAGGTCGTCGTAAGTGTTGCGGTGCTGCTGCTGCTGCTGCTGTTGTTGTCTGTGATGGAGCTGGCGGTGTGAATCAGGACGAGGACTAGAGTGACCGGAACCCGTATCATTGCGATGATGAGGAAGTCTGGGATAATTGTCGGGGATGACAGGACCGGGTACAGTGGCAGATGAGCGCTTGCCTGGGAGTTCGATGACAACGATGCAAGTGAGAGGTTGGTTTGGATCGGTTGTGCGAGTGAGAGATGAGAACTCGGGGCGGACTTGGATGGAGGGCGCGACGATGTACTGGGCGTGATCATGTGGGACGGAAGATTTTATGGAGACAGCGTGATCGAGAGGGTCGTCTTCCGAGGGATCGTAGGGACGGGCGGGTTTGCGGATGCGACTGGTGGGAGTATCTCTGCCAGGATAGAGGGGAGCAGCACGACTGTCACCCATGCCAGTGAGGGCGGCGAGCTCTGAGGGTGGATTAAGGACATTGAGGAAAATAGAATAAAATAAAGTAAAAAAGACGGACTGTTTGATTTTCCCGTGTCGCCATCGCCGACCTTCATAGGACGTCTACAGACACCACATACACCGAGGTTTGACTTTTTGGGAATAGATCTGGGTTGTTGGTTTGGAGGAGGGCCATAGACAGCGACGAAGCAAGCCTGAGAGAAGGCAAGGGCGCAGATGAGAAAAAAAGAAGAAGCGGAGGAAGAGAGAGCGAGAAACACACTTCGTGGAGGGCATGACCACACTCTGGGACGATGTGGGGCTTTTCGCCGGGGAGCCTGAAGCTGAAGGAGAGAGGCTCGAGACAGACGGGGCACTCGTCGTCGTCGTCTGGAGGGAGATGGGAAGAGACGACGGGGAGGGGGGCCATTGGGGTAGCGGAGTAGGGATGGATGTGGCTGTTGTTTTCGCTGGAGGAGGTTGCGGTGGAAGCGGAATAGGCGGAGTTGATGGAGGGGGGCTTGTTCGGCTTACGGAATACGTTGGAGAAAGAGGCCTTGAAGGGAGAGGAATTGGGGGGCAGGGGGGCAGGGGAGGGCGACGGCGAAGGAGCGGAGGGGGGCTTGGGGGCAAGACGGGGCGCAATGTAGGTCGGCGTGAGGGGCGGCGTTTGGGAGTGGCTCGATTCACGCTGCTGGTGCGATCTCAGAATCCAGCTGCCCGTCGATTTCATGAACCTCCCTCGTCTGGTCGTTGTCTACTAACTAGAGCAATTGAAATCGACAATTTCACATCCCTCTTTTTCGCCCTTTCCCACGCTACACTAATGCCCCTCCTCGATAACTACCAACACGCCCCTCCCCTCCCCACAGATCTCAACCCAGACGGAAAGTCTCTGCGCAATCTCCCCTCAACAGAGCTCTCCCCGGCCTACAATGCCTTCCCCGCACCCATCATCTCCACCAACAACGGCTTTGATTTCCACAGTCAGTCCCATCACCCTACTCTATCTCTTAATCTCTTCATTTCCCGCTACTTAGTCTACTATATGCCTGCCAATCAATCACAAGCAACCTATGCCAGAGATCTCCACGAACGCATAAGACGCGAATTTCCAGAGGTTTTTTCTTCCTCCCCCCCAATACATATCGACTCTCACTCATCCCAACCTTTCCCAGCTTCGTATCTATCGCTTCTGGGATCGGCCTGTCGGTCAGTACTCAGTCTCTACTCACCATCTCATCAGTCTTCTACATATCTGTCTTGTCTCCCTCAGGTCCTCACCCAACAGCCATGTTCGAAGTCAATACCTTCACGCCACATCAGACCGGCGCCTTTTTCGCTTGGCTTGTTGTCCATCGGGGGCCTTGCTCGTGAGTCCTCCTGTCTTCTCAATCCCACTTTTCTTCCCCTGTCTATCATACATTACATACCAACACATATATGCACACCCAAGGCTACCTACGTACACTAGTTTTTTCTTTCTTTTTTTTTTGCCAACACTACATTCAGTTTGTCGTACCCGCCCATATGCTACGGTACATGTAGTCGCGCCAACCTCATCTTTTCCTTCCAGAACCCCCAACCAATTTCCCTTTTCTTCTCTTCTTTTTCTTTTCCCATTCAAATAAATATTTCCATTCCATTCCCCAGTAATCTTCATCAGACATCCCCTGACTAATTCTCCCCTCCCTTTCTTCTTCCCTCATATGTATATCCTGCCACTGCACACCAATATCCAAATCCTTCGATCGAACCTTCCTTCTTATCGCGGCGCCGTACGTGCATACACACATACAATACATACCTGTATGTCCACCCCCCGCCTGACCATCACTGCACCCTCCGGATCCTTTCCTTTGCTTCCCCTGCATCATTTGCCCCTTCCCGTATCATCATCATCATCATCATCGTGATCCATCCATCCCTCGACCTCCTTCCTTTCTCATCACGAATCACGGCGGTCTTCTCAAAAAAATCGCATGACGCACCTTTCCATCCCCCGATCGCTGGCGTTTCGTCCACGTTTTTTTTTTCCTGTTCCTTCTTATGCCTTTCTCTCACTTCTTTTTCGCTCCTCCGTGACCATCCTCTTCCTCCTGCTGGCAATATCTTGTGCTTATCATCGACTTCGACACCTTCTGCACCACCGACCCTTACATATCTGATAACAAAAATGATCGACGATCCATGGACATATCCTCCTGGCCCTGCGACTCCCTGCACAATCCTACAATCCTGCACAATCTCTCAATCTATACTATTTCATCCGACCCTGTTTTACTCTTGGCTGGGCTGGTACATATCATCTTCTGCATCACTGGCATCATCCTCGTGAAACTGGTCTTTCTACTTATGTCTACGTAAAAACACGTCGAAAAATCGAATCGGAAAACAGCGTCCTCGTCCACCCAAATACGGACGACGCGTATCGAGACCATACCGAACTCGCCACTTGGATGGGCACTCCCTGGCCTTTGAACACCGAGATGTTGAAGTGATGAAAACCAACCGAAAGTCGTAATTAGAAAGAAATGAAATGGAATCTATGTATGTACTGTATGTATGTAATTGACAAGTCAAGGTGTTGAAGGTATCTCAACCCGTGTAAATGTACATGTATCCGTGTATGTATCATATAACATATATCTACTTTCTTGGTTGTATTACACATGTTCGCAAATGAAGGGAGCATACGTCAATTAACGTCGACCCAGTGGAGGGGAGGCGTACCGTCATACGCGAACGACATCGGAGGACGCGGGGATACAACGCTCGAGAATAGATTAGAAATTCAGGGTTACTTGGGTATATCCACTCAGTCAAGCCAGATTCGTTCACTTCATTTCAACTTATTGGAGATACCGTACTATCCTATCCTATCCTATACAATTGTGAATCGCCTAAAATCTTTTACATTTCCAGTCAAATGACTCCTCGCCTCGGAGTCGGAGTCGAGACGGTAGCGCTTAGGACTCCTAGTAGCGCTTAGCGGCGAGCGCCGCCGTAAACAGGGCTAGTACTAGTCGTACATACTCCTGTAATAGTTCAGCGCTTTCAGCTGGCACACGACGAGAAAATATAAAGTTGGCTGGGAAGTCGTTCATCCGTCTATCTATCTATCCATCCGTAGTACTGGTATGACCTCAACAACTGGCAGGTACGTACTCACGCCAGCGCCAACGCCAAAATCCCGACTGGCCAAATCAAAATTGCAATGCATAACGACACTGGCAGATCCACGTCGCGTCGGCGGGGCTGTTACCACTTATAGTCTCTTATAGTCCATTCCAATTTGTCCGAGTTGAGTTGGGCGAGCGGGCGAGCGGAGGTGTCGGAGACGGCGGCGGTTGATTGCGCTGTGAAAACAATATGGATATGAGTCGATGCGGCGGCGGCACAGTGCACTGCCAGTGCCAGCACCCCGAGTAAACTGCCTACCTACCTACATATCTAAGGAATCGGTATTATTGCCATTGCCAGTGAATCATTGATACCTTCCTTCAACCACTCGTACTCCTCCAAAATCATGGAGACCGTTCAAACGTTCACCAGAAAAGTCTATTATACATATCCGTATCTAAGCTATGCAAACAGAGTGTATGATACATACTGTACTTTTTGATCATCATTTTGATGCCAACCTGAGAGCTCCTGCCAGCGTCGACAGTCGCACCCATGATGTGATGTGAAACGGCAGTGATGTCGTCAAGCATTGTTTGACTTTGACTTTGACTTTGATTTGATTTGACTTTGACCATCGTGAGCGGTAGCTTGGTCTCCATCCAGAAGTCGTCGCGAAAACGTTTGATAGAGTTTAGTTGTAAGTGGTATATTTAGGCTCCTTGGTCCTACATGGCATAGTTTGAGAGTGTATAACACTAACTGTGCCCCTGGACCCCTTGTAGATAACAGATATAGATGGTGATATCATCATCATCATATCCGCGTCATACAGCTCGAGTGCAGACCAGTCACCCAAGAAGCTTGTGTATCCACCACGTACGTAGGTGAACGACTTTTGCATCACAGGAATTCGAAGTTTCGAAGGGATGGTGATAATGATTGTTGAACGTTGAGGGTTACCATTTCCCTATTCCCTGGCATGATGGGAAAGTGGGAAAGGGTCCAGGCCCGAGGCTCGTTCAACTCGGAGTTCGCGTTCATGGGTATGCGTGTGGTTATGATTTGTAGAAGATAAACGGATGACTCGAAGAGTTCAGGAAGACGAGTATCGCCAGTCGAAGGAAGACGGCGACGTAGATCTTTCTGACCCGTTCAACGGTTGAGAATAGAGTCGAACGCGTCGGAAGAGCGAGCGAGCTAGCACATAACGAGGTGTTTTTCTCGAGTGTTATTTATACACCAAGAACCAAGCCTCCGCGGGTGGTTAAAAACTCAAGATTATAGATAGCACCTAAAGACACCAAACAGGATTAAATGACGCCGTCCTATGACGACTTCAATCACAGATGGGGATGGTTGGCTATACATACATGCCATACCAAGAATAACGGAGAACCTCTGTGGAAGGTGATGGGACCCACTACCCCGGCAGTTTTCTGTTTGAAAGATGGCCGAGGTGGGGTCGGGCGGGGTGGAAAAGAAGAGCATACAAATAGCCTGCACTGGTGGTAATGGTATGCGAAAGCTACCACAGATAACCAAAGTGGAGAGGGGTAGATATCACACTGCGTGTGCATGTGTGTGTGTCCGAGTCTGATATCGAGAGCGCATGTGGGACCTCCAACAAGAACAGCATGGTTTCTTTGGGTCGGGTACCAGAAAAACTTCCCAAGTACGTGTCATTTGTTTCGAATGATTCCCAAGTGGCCTGTATTAGTGAACTCGACGGTCGACAATTTTTTTTTTTTTGGTTCGGTCGATGCATACCCGGATGTTGTTAGAGTATGAGGACACACTCGACGGTCAAAGCGCCAGTTTGCAGTGAGATGGAGGAACTTGAACAAGGCACAAGAGGAGGCCGACTCGGCGATGGGTCGCGACGGGCCGGATATCCCGCTCCTCCACACTTAAGCACCAGGCCGCGATTCAGATTCCAAAATTTTCACTGATATCGGTCACCGTGAGGTACTGGTAGAGTAGACATAGCTCAGATTCTCGAGCTCCAGACTAGCCATGGATTTGTAGAAGTTTCGTGGAAGAGGCTAGAGCAAACCGTTTTTCTTTCCGCTGTCCGATGCTTACGGGCAGGCCGCAGTCTGGAGACTCGAGAGTCTTGGAGATAGTCGTTTCGGGCCTTGGCCACTCAATTACCTAGAAATTCATTTGGACTGAAGTCATTTTTAAATATCACACATTATAGAGGCATATGCAGTGAATGCTTCAGAGAGAGAGTCTTCACTGTGCGGTGTGACGCAAAAACCAAGCCGGATGGCACCAAGTTGAGATCCGTTCCGGCTGATGATGATAACCGCGCGGGTTGACCGAGTGGTTCGGCATCTTCCGTGATCCTTAAACGGTTGTATGTACAGCAGAAGTCCACCAAGAGCTCTTGAACCACTCCATTCTTGTTTTTTTTTATCCCTCTTGATACCATCCACCATGCCATCTCACATCCTCGATAACGCTCTCGGTGGAGTCGGTAACACACCTCTGATTCGTCTGGATAAGATCGCTCAAGCAAACGGTCTGAAATGCAACCTTTGTGAGCCAAGCTTTTGGATGCGTAGAGCTGACGAAGAAAATTGACCTTGCCGTTCTTTATAGTGGCAAAAGTGGAGTTTATGTCTGCTGGAGGATCGGTGAAGGACAGAATCGCAAAGGCGATGGTGGAGGCTGCTGAGCGGGATGGCAAGCTCATTCCAGGAAAGAGTGTCGTCATCGAACCTACGTCTGGCAATACGGGTATGCACCTCTTCCTCAACAAGAGTCCATCACATCCAATCTGTATGTCTGGTGTATAGGTATTGGATTGGCTATGGCGTGCGCCATTAAGGTCTGCCATTCAACTTGGTTATTGTAAGGAGATATACTGAATACTATAGATAAGGGTTATTCAGTCATCATAACCCTTCCTAATAAAATGTCGTTGGTATGTCGCATTGACAATCGTCTTCCAATCCAAAGCACATTTGTCTGACATTTAACCCTCTGGTCTTCAGGAGAAGGAAGCTCTACTACGTGCGCTCGGTGCTGAGGTAGTTCGCACGCCGACAGAGGCTGCCTCCGACTCTCCAGAGAGTCATATAGGTAGAGCCCATACTTCTCACATTGGCACTCTCGTGGCTGAATTCCTCAACGATCGCAGGTGTCGCCAAACGCTTACAGCGTGAAATACCTTATGGGATCATATTGGACCAATATCGAAATGTTTGTACTCTCTCATTCACTGATGGTTTACTTTCATCTCAGTTTTTTTGTGTTTTTCATTCCAGGCCAACAACCCGCTCGCCCATGAATTGACTACAGGGCCTGAGATCATCGAGGCTATCGTCTCGACTCCGTCTACGCCATCGAGACCTTCAACCGAAAAGGTTGACGTCATGGTTGCAGGGGCAGGAACCGGCGGAACTATTACTGGAATCTCACGAGCCCTCAAGAAGACTCATAATCCTGACTGCATCGTGGTCGGAATCGATCCTGTACGCATCCCTCATGCAAACTCTTTTTGTTTTCGGTTCGATCTAATATCGTTTTGTGTATAGAAAGGGAGCATTTTGGCATTGCCAGAAGCGTTGAATGCTGAAAATGACGGGGAACAATATATCGTTGAAGGCATTGGCTACGATTTCGTCCCTGAGGTTCTCGACCACACAAAGATCGATACATGGCTCAAGTCTGGCGACGAGGAATCATTTGCAGCTGTTCAGACTCTGATGAGAACAGAGGGTCTATTAGTCGGTGGTAGCAGCGGAACTGCTCTCGCTGGTGCTTTGCGTTGGTTGAAGACCGAAGAAGGACAGAAAGTGGCCAATACACCAGGAAAGAACGTTGTCGTTCTCCTTCCTGACGGGTCAGTCACGTATTTTTATAATAGTCTCTGTGCGTTTTTGTGCTGAATCTTTTTGTATAGCATTCGAAACTATATGAGCAAGCCATGGTTCTTGAAAATCGCTATGGAATCTGAACCTTCTCCACTCGCGGCGACCATCAGTAAGATCATGCAAACACCGGAGACAAGCAATCCGAGCGAGTCCCGTACTGAAGTGAATCACAAAGACACCAAAGGCGCGGTGGCTTCAGCTATCTCTCATTGATGAGACCTTGTTTTCGCGTGCTAGTAGAAAACCACATCGTAACAATATTTCAATTTTTATTTATGCCTTCGGGATTCATGTGTAGAAGTTTTCATTTATTGCTTTTTCCTTGCGTACATAGTCATAGATTTTGTGTTTGATTCATGTGTATCTTATTTGAAACCAACCTTTTGGTATACATAAATCTGTTTACTCATCGTTGGACGCTTGGAGCAGCACTTCGTTGGAAGCGTGAGTCGGAAAAAGAGAAATGGTCTTCGGGTGTCGGCTTGAATGAAGGAAAATTTAGGAGGGAGGCAACGAGAAAGATTTGACAAAAAAATGACGATTATCATTCCGAGAATAGAGTCTATGGACATCGAAAAGATAACATATGTAAAAAAGATAAATATGGGATAGAAGGAACATTTGAACATTCCGTTAAAAGGAATGTTCTTCTGTGCATCGACTATCCATCTGACTGTTGATTAGACAGTCAGAGTTCATCGCTATAGGCGCTTCACCAGAACCGGATGCAGCATGGATGCATTTAAGGACTGCCCGGGCAGAAAGAGGCCAGAAAATGAGAAAAAATGGAGGAGCATCACAAACATACGGAGAGATAAAAGGTTATAGAAGACATGTCATTGAAGGTGTTCATGGTAGAGGTCGAAGGAGAACGTTGGAAAGGAAAAAAAATCGCGGAGTTTATATAGTGCTCTGATTGCCAAACAATGGGCCAAACATCGCGTCTCGGCAACAGAGATGCCGAACCACTTTTCTGTTCACGAACAAGGACACTGAAGTCAGTGAGCACACACAAGGTGTTGATTTTGAATCTATCACCCTGATTCCCAAATTTCTTTATTCGGTGTACTTTTCTTCTTTCGCTCGTGAATGTCATAGGTATCCCAACTGCCTTTTCTTGTCTGTCGACACCAGCTAATGTCCAGTTATATCGCGACAGAATTCAGCAGTGAGTCATTACCAGTCATTCATTCATGGATTCTTTTTGTTGTAGAAAGCTCATACTCTACTAGCCTGGGATCAGGTTATATTATCAGTTAATGCATTTAGTTTGAATCCATGAACAACCTGAAGTCCCTTCTCGAAAGCCTCAAAAGCGACAAGATCAAAGAGCGTTCAGATGCTTTGAGTTCTATCCGAGAACTCTTTACAGACAGGTTCATATCCACATTCCATATCAACCGGAATGGAGAAAGCCAGCCAAAAGTGTGGCTAGCCGTATTTCAAGCCCTGTTCAGTACAGTGACGATCGAGAAAGCAGTGGTCACGAAGAAATCAAACGCTAAATCTGGAACCTCCGCTCAAGCAGCTGCACGAAGGCTTTCGGAAGCTGCCCATGTTCTTCGACATCTCGTTGAAAGAAGTGTTCAATATATGAATGGGCGGGTCGCGACGGCCTTATTCCAACACCTCATTCCCATGTTACCTGCAGATCGGTCACCCGACGGCCGTTTATCGACAGCGGTTGGATTGGATTATGCGAAAGCCCTCAAGGCCTTGGTTGGCTTTGCCCCTCATCTGGAGCATCTCGATGATGATATGTGGGTCAAGTTGGTGGAGACAAGTTTTAACGTCATTCTTGATGATCCTATTCTCTCAACCTTTGCCGCACTCGAAGACGAAAGCATCATGGACGACCCCGACAATTCTGATCTGTATGAGGACGACGAAGAAATGTCCGAAGCATTAGACTCCGAGGATCAACCCAACTCTAACAGAAAGCGCCTGCGTAAAGACCGACACACTACACCTGGAGGTTCGCCTAAAAAATCCCAAACTAGGCAGAGGCAGACAAACATTCCTTCTATATCCCATGAACAAGTCGAGTTTGCCTCTATCCTCTCGATCATGCTTTCATCTCCAATAGCACCTATTCTGTCTCCACGATATCCCGGGCTTGCATCAGAAATCCTAGTTCGCCTGGAACGTTTTCTTCATCGCTATCCGACCGATTCGTCGCTTTTGCACGACTTCCTCGTTATGCTTTCATCTACCCTGCAACACATTGCCCTCAACAAGAAATACGAGGTGGTTCGGTTTGCGAGATCGACTTGGCCTACTCTAGTGGGATTATGGGGGACAAAAGACAAACGAATGAAGGAGGGGCTTATCGTCGTTCTGAGGAATTTGTTTTCTTACACCAATTGTCCCGTCTATATGGAGGGCATCAAACTTCCTACGTTCAACTGCGCAAAAGAAATCGCTCGACTACGAGATCTCCTTGAAAACGAGGCAGAAAGCAGATGGGGTGTTGATGGCTTGTCTCTTGACGCCCTGCGACTACAGATGATAGACTCGACCGCGGATACCCGCAGCACTGTCCAAGGTGGCGTTTTTATTGCCAAAACATTCCGTGCCGGGTGGAATTTCGATGCGGAACAGGCATTGTCGTGGGCCATATTGGAGTTGCATGCTGATTGCCTTAATATAGTGAGTTTGTCTGAAGTCATTTTGTGACTTTAGTTATTAATCTGCAAATTTAGTTGTTTCAGTTATCCGAAGCAATGGATTCATCGGTCGCTGCTACTCCAACACGAAAAAATGCCAAACGTACCAAAGTTCTGGACCCCCTTTCTTCATTACTGGAGTCCGTCCACAGCACGTCCAAAACGTTTGTTCGTAGTTATCGACTTCAAACGTTACTGTTCTTTATCGACCGCCACTGGCACACTGTACACGATGAGCTCAAGGAACGGATCGTTCAGGCACTTTTACAATATGTCAGCGGTGACGATGCCACTGTTCAATCTTGGGTCTATCTCAATCTTGCTGCCATTGCCTATGCGGAAGGAATCAAAGAGCTGCCTTCAAGAGGAACGATCCTCAATTCTGCTATTTGGGACCCCATATGGACGCATGCGACCCGTCGAGCCAACGTTCCAGCTATCTGTCGTGCCGCCTGTCACACTGGGCATGCCATTTTGGTGACAAATTCTCGCACCTCCGGTGTCCTCCTCACATCTCATCGTATCTTGACTGAGATTGAGACCTTGGCAAAAGACATCGACCTCCAGGGGCCTGCTTACCCATACGACTCTGTATGCATGTTCCTTGCCCGTTGCTTGACGATTGCCAGCCAAGATGCTCGATTATACCGAATGCAGCTCGAAGACAAAGTCCTCAGTTGGCTCGTGGATACATGGAAGATCAATAGCAACAAAACGAAGATGGTCACCACTACTGTCCAGGATATCCTGGTTTTACTCGAAGCTATATGCGCGCTGTCGAAAAAAGCGGAAATTATCACGCGGCCACTTCTACCACAATCTCAGATCGTAGAAAGCATGGTAGAAAGGGAAAAGACGAGTATCATCGAGGATTACCTTTTGCATGCAAGATTACCAGATTTCTCCACTCATCCGTCATCGAGGCTTCAAAAAGAAGGATCTGATGAAGACGTCAAACCGAGTAAAGCAAACCTCCTCACACCTCGTGGAAGAGAAAGAAAAGTCTCATCTTTTTTATTGAGGACTTTGGAAGCTCTGGTTTCTGAATGGGATGAAAATAAAGACAGTAAAAGTCATCCAACGGCCGAGACGGTTCGCCAAGCCCTCGATCTTGCCATCAGTGCACTATTTTTCGAATCATTGCTCGCATTGAATGGTACATCTCCAAACCAACAGGTCCTTCAGACTGCCGCTAAACTTTTATCTGCACTTGTCGGTTGTTTGACAAGTCTCCGGTGGACAACATCAGAGAAACTACTCATTGCGCATGGCTTTGAGCCATTGGTGATAACTGAACACCCAGAGGAAGAAGATTCATTCCGAGAAGCTTTATCTCCCCCATGTCCGACATCTGGTATCAAGGCCCAACTACTGCAAAATCTCCTACGTGGAAATAACAAAGAGATCAGATCGTCTCAGAGCTTGCACCTCGAACTTCTGCGATTAATTTGGCAGAACCCTCATGTGAGTGTTGAAAGTTGAACATTCAATCCTCTTCTTCTAAAGAGGCACTGTTCAGACTCGAGATGCCCTTGAACTCTCGATGAAGACCATGCGTGGCGTCCTTTCGCAATTTTTGAAGGGCTCTTCGAGTGACCCACAAGGTTCCACAGTCGACGTGGATGATAAGGATGGATTTGGACCCATACGAACAGCAGCACTTCCGAATACAACTTCAAATCTTGGATCCGATGACCATAGATCCGTCACGCATATGTTCCATATATGCCTGAATTTTATCTCCTACGGACCCTATCTACAGTCTCATTCATCAGAGCCTACTAGGGACAGGAATCTCACCCAGCTCATTGTGGAAAGTGCCGGTTCTTATCCTGAAAGATTTTCCATCCTCTGCCCAATCTTTTTCAGCATTGCACGGAAGGGGATCATCTACTTCCCCGCCAAGCACATTGCAGCTTTCTTCGAGGAATTTGGAAGTCTGCTTGAACAGTATTCGTTCTCGCGAAGCGAGCGCTTCCACCGGGTAGTTCTCGATCTCCTCACCACCAGTCTTGGTGTTTGGAAGATTCAGGATCCAAAGGCAGATGAGGTCCAGGAACAGTTCCGCCAATTATGCTCCTGGTTCTCAAACACATTCAGTACGAACAACATTCGATCCTGGTTTCTACGAGATGCATTTACCCAGTTTTTGGATCGATATCTATTGGAAGAGCCTACCCAAGAATCATGGCTGTATTTGGACGACAAGATTACTGAGGATAATTGCGAGGATTTCCTTCCAACTTCTTTGCTTCCCAGGCTGAATGGAGATCCAGACATAAGAGTTCGCTTCAGAGCAGCCATATCTAACACCCGCATTTTCTATCACACTGATCCTGGGGATACAACCCCTTATGATCGTATCACAGATTCTTTGACCAAGGACATCGATATGTATGTTTTTTTTTTGAATGAAAACCATTTGCTACAATCCATCTCACAAATGCTTTTTAATTAGGTTTGAACACATGCTAACACGTATGCTAGCCCTTGGGAATGTCATGGTCGTGAGCGACCTCGTTCGTCGAGGAGCATACTGGCATCTATTGGAAGCGTGCATTCACAGCAATGTCTATACTAAACATATTGAGGCGATATTGATTGGAGCTTCGGAGAGGCTGGGAATATTTCCCCTTTCATCACTGTTCGAGCTCTATGTTGCCCAACTGGCATTCGCAGTCAGCAAAGCAAACACGGATTTCATGACCTTTCCATCTCATCTTCTGGGATATCGCGACAAAAGGCAGTGCGCAGAAGCCACTTTCCGTGCCTTGACCCCAACCAACGTCATTCTAAACGATATGAAAGCCTTTACCACTCATTGTAAAATTCTTCAAAAATCTCCGGTCGATGGATTGGAAGAATGCTTTGGAGTCACAGTGGGATTCCTGCTCGTGTATGTCCTAGATAACTATGGAGAAACCCCGTTTTCAGATGAAGACGTCGATCACCAAGTTGTAGAGAGAATGACGCTCATACCCGATTTCAACATTTCGTGTCGAGAAAATCTGGACGGTGTCATTATACAAATATTGCGCACATTGCGCGACCAGGATTGCTCGGACGATGGAACAATTTCATCCGCCTTAAAGAGATTTGACAGTCAAGCGATACCCACTTTCCGAACCCTTAACAAGTTCCGCTCGGTCGACACTATCAAGACACATCCCCCTAATGTTCCGGCTTTCTCAACAACAATCATTCTGCGAAGCTTGGCCTGGTTATCGTCAAGGTTCCCCGAGAATTTCAATCAAACAACCACCTACCATGTCATCCAAGGATTACTGAATGAAATCCATCAAACACCTCTGGTCAACGAACAGATTCGTCTCATCAACGCATTGACGCTGTGGATGGCTTACCGTCGTGATGACATCAAAGATGGTACTATTCTACACGCTCTTGTTCAAGGCGCCACCCTCCTCCTTTCTCAATGGGACTTAGCGCGTTCTGCCCAGTCCATCTTAGATGCCACCTTCCGTACTTATCGAAAATCGAACTACGCAGACCCTCAACTCCCGAATCTTCTCATTCGAATATGCTCCATAGCACATGATTATGCATCGAATGCCCAAAACCAAGCTATATCGGACCTGGGGAAAATTCTAGGGAACTGGATCGATGAACATGCAGCTGACATGACAGCTCAGGCTTCTGGTCTACAAAATCTTGTTCTTCAGGCCCTTCCCGCCTGGCCACGGGAGCCCTCACCCCGACTTCTGCCATTATATCATCAAACAACATTGGCTAGTCTGGCCTCTGTTCTTGAGGACCATCAGATAATGACAAACAAATTTCGGATTGTGCGTCGGTTTAGGGACCAAGCTTTGGAATACAGCCATGATTGCGACGACGACAAATTTTCCAAGACGTACTTCTGGCGGCTTAAAGACTGTATGCCCTCTCCAGAATTGTTACAAGATGAGGATGTTGGAGCTTTTGCCGATCTCCTTGCCTTGCATCATGGACAAATCAGTAGTTTTGATGTTGAACAACCGGACATCAAAGCAGCTCGAAAGCGACACATCCGCAGCTATAAGAAACAAACATCAGGAGGCATAACCCACCCAGCTCGAGAAGCTATCACGTTGACACTTCTTATGATGTTGGATGACGATGATCCACTGCGTGTTCTCGCAGCATACAACACTCTGCGCCTTGTCACAGCCGTGGCATTCCAACCACATATTCAATGGCAGGTATCTGCTGAGTACCGACAAAAGTTAGAGTTCTTCAGGGCGTGTCGTCGATCCCCCAGAATCCGACCGCCTGTCGATATACTCGAGCTTTTAAATACTGACATTTACCGAGAAGCTGCGTCAAACTTTCCGCGTTGGATCTCCCTTTTTTCTACTCTCCTCAGCGACAGTCTGGCCGGCATCGATCCTTTTTTCGGACAGCTATCAACAATCTTTTCTACAGATATCGAATTCGCCGAAGAGATACTTCCTGTTCTCATTGTCACCTTACTTATCTGCCACAAGGACTCCGACATTTCTTCTTTCAAATTGGTTCAAAAAGCCCTGTCTGAATACTTCACAGCAATACTTCCATCCAGCTCGACAGATATACGTTGTGTCCGCTCTGTGGTTGACGTAGTCCTCCACTCCCGATCTTTCCAATTCCCAATTGCAAATCGAGATTTCCTTGCATACAACAAATGGGTCAATGTTGACTTTACTCTCCTTGCCCAAGGTGCGATCCTATGCGGCGCCTACACAACAGCTTTACTGTTCGTCGAATTGGCCGCTGAACAAGATCCAGACAAAAAGCGCGACAATGCTGTTGTGGAGCAAGTTTTATACAACATATATGCACACATCGATGAACCGGATGGATTTTATGGAATTCGAACCGGAGATCTTAATCAATTCTTGATCAAACGGTTCCACCATGAAAAACAATGGGATAAGGCATTCAGGTTCCACGGAGCAGCATTGGAGGCCGGAATCACTGGAAGGGGCGATCAAGAAGGCCTAATTGACTCATTCCACTCGTTTGGGTTGGACCACCTTGCTGTCGACACGCTACGCAACATGTCTGCTGAATCGTTCGGTTCGAAAGATGCTTCTGCTTTGAATTACAAACTCGGATGGAGGACAGAAACCTGGGATTTACCTGATCAGGTTCAAGATGCTCCTAGCGCCCCCCTATATCGATCTCTTCGAGCAATGCACCGGGAACGAGATCCAAGGACTGTAGAAAGTACAATACGAGATGCCCTACTCCAAGAAATGGGGAACTTGCGAACATTGGGCTCCGAGAATCTCACCGGGATACGTGCTGTTTCTAGGGATCTCATGTGCCTGAGTCAAATACAGGAATGGAGGCATGTCGACCAGCAGGAAACTAACCCAGAACTCATTTCCGACAAATGGATTGATTTGGACCATCGATTCGAGTGCGTATATTCATGTCCTCGTCCTTAGGCATTGGTACTTACACCTGACTGTAAGGTTTACTGATTTGGAAGCAATCATGGCGACTCGTATTTCACTTATACGCTCTGTGAGACAACGCAAAGAACGTCAAGAAACAATGGAAACTCTAATGACTCCAGCCGTTCGGCATCTGAGGGATATGGAAAAGCGTTGCCTTCTGTGCCTTTCCCAAACTGCTCGGGCGACAGGCCAAATTCAAGTCGCCCTTAACTCTGTCGTACGAGCACAGCAACTGGATGTCGTTGTATCGCCGGAGGTTTCCGAAGAATTCGCAAATGTATTGTGGCTTCAAAAAGAAGAGCGATCCGCTGTCCAGTTTTTGCAAGGTCTTGTTGGAGTTGACCAGGCCAGTGAAACACCAGCCGATGACCACATGAAGAAAGCCCTACGACTATCTCGATTGGGGACATGGACTTCCGAAGCATGCCTCGAGAAGCCAAGCGTGATATGGGAAAGATACTTTTCTCCTGCGATCGAGCTGCTGGATTCTACCCAAGATAGCATCGCTGCATCTGAGAAGTCTCGATCAACTGTCTTCCGAGAATGTGCCATCTTCGCAGAACGTCAGTTCCACGCAGCGTCAAAATCGCCCGATGCCATCCGTTGGAAGATGTATGTCGATCGCAAAAAGCAAGAAATCGAACAACGTGGTGCGGAGTTGGCCAAGTTCAACCCCAAAACTTCCCAAAAGCCCGATCCGAACTGGAATCGCCTTCGAGTGGACCAAACGAGAGCCGAGAAACTGTTGCATGAAGACAGCGCGCTTTTCACCCAACACAATTTCCTTTGCGAGTCTTTCCTCAAACAGGCCCTTGACATGCATTCCAGATGTTTGGAATCCTCTGGCGACTATGACGACGACTCCGCAATCAGGTTTTGTTCCCTGTGGTTTGCCAACTTTGACGATCCGTCCATCTTGGACACTGTCATAAACGCCCTCGAAAGAACCCCTTCGCACAAACTTGTGTTCCTCGCGGTGTGTTCACTTTATTTTTATAAATAACCCAATTTCTTAATTTTTTACAGCATCAAATCACCGCACGAGTTTCCAACGTCTCCCTCACCCGCCAGCAACAAAATCTCCAAAAACTCGTTTTGCGGATGTGTCAAGAGCATCCTTTCCATACTCTCTATCAAGTATATTGTATCTCAGATCACACCGATACGAATGACGCGCAGCGACGTCAATCAGGCCGTTTATCATCGCAATCGACACAAAACACGCAAACGGAACGGGGAGCAGCTGCATCTAGCATTCTTGATCGACTACGAGACGACCCCACTAGTGGAAGAAGGGTTCAAGACGTTGAAAGGCTATGTGATGCGTATTTACAATGGGCGAAATTCCCTATCAAGAATTCCATCCACATCAAAGGGAAGGCACCGTATGATGCCCCGGCCTTCATGAAAATTCTCGGGATTCAGAACTTGAAGGTACCTGTGTCAACTGCGAGGACACCTATCGACCCGCGTATGGCATACGACGATTGTGAATGGATACAAGGCTATGAACGCAAATTTTCAACAGCGGGTGGTGTTAATCTTCCGAAAATAAGTAAATGCAAAGGGTCGAGCGGGACTTTGTATAAGCAACTGGTATGAACTCTGTTTATTGACGTTGGAGACCCACTCACGTTTCCCCGTCAGTTTAAAGGAGAAGGAAACGACGATTTACGACAAGATGCTGTCATGGAGCAAGTGTTTGACTTGGTTAATGGCATTTTGCGACGTGACAGGGAAACGCGGAGACGACAGTTACGAGTTCGTGATTATAAGGTTATACCATTAGACACTCAGGCTGGACTACTGGAGTTCGTAGCCAACACCGCGCCATTGAAGGAGTGGCTTTCATCGGGGCACGCAAGGTTCGTTTTTTTTATCACACCTCCTTTTGGTCACGTAATTGAAGTGTTTACACAGATATCGACCACAGGATGACAGAATTGCTGACGTCGTGAACAAAATTAAGAAAGGTCAAACAGAAGGTTACTCGCCCGAGATGCTCCTCAAAAATTTCCGTGCGGCAACGAAGAACTTCAAGCCCGTTATGCGGCATTACTTCACGGACAAACACAGAAACCCTCTATCGTGGTTCCAAATGCGACTTAACTACACTCGAAGCGTCGCAACGACATCCATCGTTGGACACGTTCTCGGCCTTGGAGATCGACACACCTCGAATATTCTGCTCGACAACGTCACAGGAGATGTGATACACATTGATCTCGGAATTGCATTTGATCAGGTAATGAAATACGTCACTTTTGCTTTTATATTCTTTCTAAATCCAAAGAAACCGCAATTAGGGGAAACTTCTTGGTGTCCCGGAAAGAGTGCCATTCCGTATGACGGCTGACATGGTGGATGGGATGGGGATCTCTGGAACATCTGGCGTTTTCCAGAGATGTGCTGAGGAGACTTTGAGAGTCCTGCGTGATGACTCGGGCGTGATCATGACGGTGTTGGAAGTTTTCAAGCACGATCCCTTACATTCATGGTCAGTGCAGTGATCCATCATCTCCTTCGCTTGACTGATCATGACTCACTCCCACGTTGATATAAAAATCTGTAGGACTGCCAGCGAATATAAAGTACAACAAGCCCAATCCGACGCTCCTGTTGCGACAACAGTTACCACCAACGACACCGCCCGCTACAACCTTGGACTCGGGATCGGGATCGACATGACCAGTGGGAGTGTTGAGGAGGCGGCTGATCGGGCGTTGTCTTCGGTTGCACGCAAGCTGGATAAATCATTGAGTGTGGAGAGTACCGTCAATGAGTTGATCGCTGAGGCCACAGACCCTATGAACTTGGCGACCATTTACTATGGTAAGAACATGTTTTTTTTTTTTTTTTGAGGTCTGCGTACAAATTATGCTCAACGAAAATTTTCAGGATGGCAAGCATATTTGTAGTCTTTTTTCTCTCTCTTTTTTCTCTCAACCTTAATTCTGCATGGATTCCTACTGCTCTGCTCTCGATTACATATGTACTACGTTTTACACACACACATTTTCCCCAATGTACAGTACCATTTGTCAATGCTTGATGAAATGATGATTGTAATTTTGTCTCTTTGTGAATTCTCTTTATATCATTGCTTATGGGTCTGATTATAATCATGATGTCGATTGGTATTTCAATAAACATTCTCTCGTACTGTAGCGACCCAAACCTAAAGCTAAAGGTTTATAATTTGGCAGTCTCCTTGAACCCGTTATTTGGTTGTATTTACATGTATGGGTGTCAAACCATGTCAAGTTGCGACAAGGGTTGATGGTTTGAAGTGATGCAAAATCAAGACATGAAAATGATTTATGATATGATTTAACTATGATATAATCATGATGTTTCAGAAAGGAATAGTTTACACTTGGACAGAGGGAATGGATCGAAATGCGGCCAGGAGGCAGGTCGATTGATTTCAGTGTCGATGGTAGGAAGGTCAGCATCGTTAGAATCGTGATTTGTTTCATTGTCGTGGTAAGTATGGGGTTTCTGGTCCGAGTCGTTCGCGCCTGGATGGGCGCTTGGTGTACCCCTTCGGCTGAGAGAGGTTTGGAGATAATCGTCATGAAGGTCGTAGGAACGTTGTTTCCTGTGAATGGTACGGATCGGTACAGTGTGTACCACCGCGGGGCATGTTTTCGTTAGTGGTCTTTCGTGGATATCGTGTGGCTCGGCGAGCATAGGGAGGGATGGGCAATGGCAGAGGAGATCGTAGTGGTCTTCTTCGACTACTTGCGGAGAAGCTTGGCCATGTTCGTTAATGTGGTCGTATGTGGTGTGATTGTGTTGTTCACCAGACGGCATGAGTGGGGTGCAGATGTCTGGGCCGATGAAGGAGAAGGAGCTCGGATCGAGATTCGTGAGGGTATCGTTAGTGAAATCGAGCAACTGTCTGAGCAGTTGCACTGTAGTGGTGATTATGATTTCGGTGAAGAACAAACAGTTGACCGTGCAAGATGTCGTGAGGGTCGTGTGGGACGCTCGTGTGTTCATGGAATGAAAGAGAGCGCAAAGAGGTAGCTGGAATTTATAGAATTCCTTGTGAGACATTGTACATACCCAACGTCATAATGATCAAAAAAGGAGAGTAACGGAAACAATGAAGAGAAAATGCCGTTTGAATCGAGGGTGTTCATTCTATGAAATGCACTTGGCTGATCATGAGCCTTCACGCACATGAGAGATATTTTTCGAATGGCCCAGGAAACAATGTCCTCGGTGCCTGTGATTTGCTGTGCCCGATCAGATTAGGCAAGGTTTGGAGGAAAGCGAAACGGTCATAGCAGGCCGGGTCTACCTCAAGCTTGGGACGGAACATTAAAACTAAAACAATAAACAATGTCATGGCCTCTTGACCAGTCTTGGGGGAACAGAAGAACTGGCCGGAATCGAAAAATAGACATGGCATAAAGTTGCTTCGTTACTCGGTGGCAGACGCCCTGAATCAGCAAAGGATGGCAATTGGTGCCGGGTGGATGGGCCATATCCGCTGTGATTTGGCAAGGGGGGCGGTCAAGGCAAAACGCAAGATGAACACATGGAAATAGTTGGGATGGCACGAAAGATGTACTGTACGTATTTATATGTGAGAGACACAAAAGGGAATATCAATTACATAATATTATGATCACGTGGTTTTGAGAGTTAGCAAATTTGCAAAGGGTGGTTGTAGTGTCTGTGGCTGTGGCAGCAAAGTTGTGCAGAATCAGGCGGGCAGCCATCCGACGCCTCTCCTCTCTTTCTTCTCTACTCTCATCATCCTCCTCGTCGCCATCCTCCCGACCCTCTGCCCCTCTTTCATATTATATTTCATTGACAAGCGGTCTCCATTGATACCCGTGACACCAACATCTAGACTGTAGCGTTCTTTCGCAGGCTTCTCATTCGCTAGATCACCGATTGTTTGTCACGGCACATCGTCCACAATCATCTCTCCAAATCGTTGCGACTTCGTTTTACCCCCTTTTTATCCTTGCTTTCCATCCGAACCTCATATATACGACGGTCCGCGCCAACCCCCCCACCCCCATTAGATCCTTCTTTATCCAACCATCCCAGGACATGTCATTTTCCCAGAGTGCTCTTAATCAACGCTCTTTTCCCAATCAACCTCACCGTCAGTCAAAAACAGTCGAGTATCACCTGCCTTCCCGGGCGTCCATTCAAGAGTATCAAGCCCTCCTCGCAGACCACGCAGTAGAGGCCGCAAAGTCCTCCGCATTCATTCCTTCTAGACAAGCACCCGCACCGCCCCATTCTGCCTACAGATCAAAGACTCCCACGGAATCTTCATTACCCCCGCCTCCTGCTTCTGCCCCTGCCCCCGCTCATCCACGGATACGCAACTCTCTTCAGAAACCAAATCCCAGGGTTCGCAAGAATAGCCTCACTTCCTCTCCCATCATCGTTGAACACGATCCCTTTGCCGCGAACGTAAACGATACACCCCTTTCTCAACACCTCAAATCTCATAAATCGGGCTCGATGGCAGCAGGCACATCACCTCCACCGCGTCCATCTCGCGCCAACACGGCAAATCTGAATGACATCATCCCGAATCCGTCACAGTTAGCTCAACGTCGTCTGTCAGCGCCATCTACGCCCATGTTTGATGACGGCCACTTCTACGCTGATCCTCAAGAATCTCTTCCTCCCATTCCCTCCAACGATTATGCACCCCAGCCTCCCGTCAACACAAACACGAGGATTAGGTCGCGTAGTGGAACGGCTAGCAAGGCAAAGAAGGGCGTATTGGGCATGATGTCAGAAATGTTCAACACACCCAAACGAGTGGAAATCAGTACCCCCTTTGATCCTGTCCATTTGACTCATGTCGGTTTCAACTCCTCTACTGGAGAATTCACTGGTCTCCCAAAGGAATGGCAGCAGCTTTTGCAAGAAAGTGGCATTTCGCGCTCCGAGCAAGAGAAGAACCCACAAGCTGTTATGGAAATCGTCAAGTTCTACCAAGAGGGTCACGGCGATGTTTGGGACAAACTTGGAAACGTAGCTGCCGCCCAAGAAATATCATTTTTACAATCCAGGTTGGAAGAAAGCTTCCAGAACCCAGTGAGTTCTCTTGTTCTTTTATTGGTCATTCATCTTATATATTCATGATCCCTCAAGCGATCTCCTCCTCCTCCTCCCAAAAGCAAAACACCTGGCCAATCTCCCCCCATATCGTCACCTTCATCTTATAGACCTGCACCCACACCACCGTCCGCCGCCACCCCAGCCCTAGATCGGTCCACATCGCAACGGGCTCCAACAAAGACCAGCAAAACTCCGGACCTCAACCGTGCTAATACCACTCGTGATCGCCGCTCTCCCGGTCCTGGTCAGACTTCTTCGACTCTTCCTGTGCAGCAAAAGGCACAGTCAACGAAGCCCTCGCCTGTGTCTTCCTCTTCTGACCTTCCTTTGAAACAGCAATCCAATGCTTCCCCCGCGGCGAGAGATCGTCCTGATCCTCGGGCTCAGGCCCAGGCTCAACCTCCTAGCGCCGCTGCGTCGAGTCTCGCCAAAGTCTCTGGTGTCGCCACTCCACGCCGAAGAGAAAAGAAGGTCGACAAAGGCAAAGAAGAGGACATCGTCAAACGATTGCAGGCGATTTGCACAGATGCAGACCCAACCCGACTGTACCGTAGTCTGGTTAAGATTGGACAAGGGTATGATTATCTTCTTTCCATATCAAAATCAGAACAACATCCTCAACAAATTTCTATGCAGTGCATCAGGAGGCGTTTACACTGCGTATCAGGTTGGCACAAATCTTTCAGTGGCCATCAAGCAGATGGACCTTGAAAAACAACCCAAGAAAGACCTGATCATCAACGAAATCCTTGTCATGAGGTCATCTCGACATCCCAACATTGTTAATTACATCGATTCTTTCTTACACAAGAACGACCTGTGGGTAGTGATGGAGTACATGGAAGGAGGATCTCTCACAGATGTCGTTACCGCCAACTTGATGACGGAGGGCCAAATCGCTGCAGTTTCTAGGGAGACTTGTCAAGGACTGGAGCATCTTCACCGACATGGTGTCATTCATCGTGATATCAAGAGTGACAATGTTCTATTGAGCATGGTTGGCGACATCAAACTCAGTAAGTTTTTTTGTTTTAGAATTCTTACGCGTTGCTTTTTTTGTTTCCGTTGATGAAGGGACACTAACAAACGTTGTATTGTGTTTATTTGTAGCTGATTTTGGCTTCTGCGCCCAAATATCTGATCCTGCTCACGCGAAACGCACCACGATGGTCGGCACCCCTTATTGGATGGCTCCTGAGGTTGTTACCCGGAAAGAATATGGACCCAAGGTGGATATATGGAGTTTGGGCATTATGGCTATCGGCAAGTTTATGGGAAATTACCCAATAATTTTTTTTTTTTTCAAAACACTGACCTCCACCATTTCATTGTCACGTAGAAATGATTGAAGGAGAACCCCCTTATCTTAATCAAAACCCATTAAAGGCTCTTTACCTCATTGCTACCAACGGCACACCGACCATCGCCAACCCCGAAAATCTTTCTCCCGTCTTTAGCGATTATCTCGCGAAGACTTTGGAGGTCGATGCAGAGAAGAGACCCAATGCCACAGAACTTTTACAGGTGGGTCAACCCCGCAGCCATTTCGGCTTCTAAAGAAAATTTTATTGATTTATTTTTGTAAACGTAGCATCCTTTCTTTAAACTCTCGGAGCCCCTTCGGACACTTGCGCCATTGATCAAAGCTGCAAGAGACATCGCCAAAAATAAGTGAACAGCCCGGGTCCTCTCTCTTTCTTCGTTTCCTATGTGTTTCACGTTTCCCCCGCACCTATTTGTCATGATTCAACCCAACCATCAAACGCCCCTCCGATTTCAATTGTACCTTACATCTATCGTGTTCTTGTTGTTTTTTCTTTCTTTCTTTTGTTCGCATTTCAGAGATATTTGGCTTTGAAGAAATTGTCAAAAAATTGCCTATTTTAAAATGTTACAAACGGCTTTTTTTTTCTTTCATCCAACAATACCACTTTTTTTTCCTCATTTTTTAAACCTACTATTACCCCCTCCACCCCTTTTACCATCATCTCTTTTGGTCTCCCTCCTCCTTTACCCTCTTCTTTTATTATCTTTTATTTCTGGCAATCTATAAATGTTACCCCTTCCATCCACTTCATGACACGCAAGGATCATATCACCTTTTTATTCCATGGTGCTGTAATACTTTTTTTTTCTTTCTGTCCATCCTCTTGTCTTGACCCATTTTCCTCGAAATTGCTTCAAACACCCTTCGTTCCAGAGAAACTTATTTCACGACAGGGCTCGATTGAACCTGTTTAGATCTCATTTATATGCTACCTCATCCACTGTAAGAAATTATGAAAGATACATATTTGACAATCAATTTGCTTGACTATTATGATAAATCCCAGCTGTAGATGTGCTGGAGGAGAGATCCACGAGAGATCCAAATGTGCATACTATGGTTGAGGAAGAAATTGGTTCTGTAGGCCAGTCAACTGTGACCTGGTTGACGAAATCAAAGGGAACGACTCTGGAAGAGGTTATCTAACATCTATTCTCTTTCCCGTGAATCTATATCTTTCCAACAAACTTCAAAATGCAATGGCAACCCCACGTAAAAGGCCACACTGTGCCCACAAGCCACCCAATAAGCAAATGAGACAACAGGCTGCAAGGTGAACATGAACCTGGCATTGACTTGGGCTGAATTCTAGTAAAAATCTTCAAAACCCGCGATATCAGGATCGTCTGGATCAAAGAGGTCCTCAAGACCCAGCTCTGGTTCTTCGTCATAGCCATCTTCAATGAGGTCCTGCTGTTCGTCCTCTTCTTCCTCTTCCTCCTCCTCTTCTTCTTCCTCGTACTCGTCCTCCTCCTCGTCTTCCTCCTCCTCGTCTTCATAACCGCCAAACACATCTTCGTCGTCTGAGTCTGAGTCGAAATCCGGATCCCACACAACTTCTTCGACAACCTCTTCCAGGCGGTCAACCTCGAATCGATCTATGCCTTTACATTCTTCGACATTGAGCCATCTGACCGGTGAGCCACAGTTCGATCTCCACTCCAGACAATCAAGGAGCATCTCCACCGTGACATCTTCGGGTTCAGCCGTAAATTCTTCGACGAACTCGCCCTTGAGAACCAGATTTCGGAGGCTTGGGAAAGATATTGGACTGGGTCGTCCAGAATAGCCGGGAAGGCGGTGGAGATGGGATTTCAGCGCTCGGAAGAGTTTTGGCGCCATGGTGATAGTCAATGTGCGCACCCGAGGCAAGACCCCGATTGTATCAAGCAGTGTCCGCACAGCGAGTGAGTCCACGGGGCCTATCAGCGACAGGTTGCGGAGGTTTTCCAAAGGGATTTTGGGGATCAGGTCCCGCAACAAAGGTCCCAATGACATTGGTTGTTGCCCAACCAACCTCAAGTCCGTTAAAAGTGTACGCTTGTAATCCAGATGACTGCCAGTCGGACGTGTCGAAGAGGTAAATGCTCGGACATGCAAGGCATCTGCTCCCCATCTTCTCATGATCGAAGGTGGCTCTGTACTAAACGTCAGGTCGAGAGTTTTGATTTGAACACTGCCCTTTCGAGACCGAGCCACCGACAAAAAAAATCCCGACACATCAGGACATTCTGAAGCACCCGGCGGTTCGCAATCAATTTCGATTTGGACAAACGTGGTTGAAGGGAAAGTCAGGGCCCCGAGGAAGGAGTTCGGTTGTGCGAGTTTGGAGGCGGACAACTTCAATTTCTGAAGCTTTCCAAGATTAACAATCCTGGAGGGTGACGAGGGCTTGACCACGGATGGCAGGATACCCGCAAGGTCCAGGGTTTGCAATAACGACATCCGTTCCAAAGCATTCAACAATTTTTCCATGTAGCTCGTGTCTGAGCAACGGATGTTGTGAAGCTTGAGAACGGTCAATGTATCGGGAAGGTGCAACTCCCAGTTGATAGATAATCCCTCCAACTCCAGATGTTGTAATCGACCCGTGTCGCGCAACGATTCGTCAAGGATTGTATATGGGCCTCCGAGTCGACCATGGACATTTGTGATCACCAGTGATTCCAAGTTCGGCATGGAGCTTGGGAGATTTTTCAACCGATAGCCGTAAACGGAATCGATTTGGATACATTTTATCCGCATACTATAATCTTCAACGATGTCGAAGAGTTTTTGGAGGGCATTGACCTGATGATGGGTGTTGCCCTCAACTTGTACGGTTAGACTGGCCATTTTGGATCGGTCGAGCATGACTTCAGTCCAGCGACTGGAATGTAATGGTGGGTTGGACCACAGGGAAGGGGTTTCCAAAGCCAGATCTCTCCAGTAACGACATACATGGGTTATCTGTGTCCATTCAATACCCGAAATGCCCAAACGACTGGCAAAAAAAAATATAGTGCTGAGCACTTCTGGAGGAAGTCTCGAAATAGGTACCACTTTGTTCCTTCTGCTTTTGAGATTCAACACCAGGATATCGTATTTTGCAAGTTCTCGGTCGATGGATTCCACCGTGTCGTTTGCCAGGACAGGAGAGTGTGGTACCTCGCGCGCTATGAAGATAAATTCGAGTTTAGAAGGGCATTAATGTATCAGTGCTGTCAGGGTCGCGTACCTTCCATCCTCAATCCTCGAGAACGAGCTGGATATTGAGAAACAAACTGTTCGGTGACCAGAGTAACAGAGTGAAAGGCATGCCGCATCTGTGTGTGCTTGGCAGAAAACCACTTTGAATGCCATCCCACGTGACGTATGTATTACTGAGGCCTAGACCTCAGGCCTTACATGATCTTGCTGAGCACTGATGAGACTGAGCAAGTATTACTGAGTAGTCGAAGAAGGTTCAGGACGATTGACCCACCTTCAAGTTTTTCTTTTGAATGGTTAGGATATCGACGGCTCTCTTGATTGAGTGGTCATCGCGATCCTCCTTTTCTATTGAAGTAATAGACATCTTGACCAAATATAAACGAATGTGGTCACTGGTGGACAAGATGATTTCTACCAGAACCGAGCCCCCCCTGAAAAGTCTTCAGGCCATCAAGCCTTTACACGACTCTTTAGAGTCCTTGAGCGCCTAACGAAAGGGGTGTACTGGGGAGTCTGATCATTCATGGGATCAAACAGAGTCGGCAGCGTGTTTTTAGGAGATATTCAGCGTCATCGGCATCTCTCCTCACCAACACACAGCAACAGCCCACCTTCTTCCCCACCACCTACAACTGGGGCCGGAAACTCTATCGCAGGTGTATTCTCTTTCAACGCACATCCACTGGCCGTGGCTTCTGAAGAAACAGACAGCATCGACATGGACTCTGATGATGGGCCTCATTCGGCTGGCGAGAAACAGTCACAGGACAATGGGGTCGAAGCTACTAGCCGTCGTGGTCCAGGGAAGGTTGATCCTATATTGGCACTCGAGCTGCGATTGAGATGGCTGGAGGCTTTGATCCTGGGCATGAAACAACAAGACCAGGCGGGGTTGTTGGGAAAGGGAAAGAAAGGAAAGAGCCGAGAGGAATTTTCGAGCGTTGCGGGCCTCAATCGGGGTGAAACCTTGACACGTCTCGCAGAAAATGTGCAGGCTGGACTGGAGAAGGTTGTCGAGGGGAATGAGGGACTGAGGAAGTTCATGAAGAGCTGTAAGTTTTTCAGCCTCTTTTCTCCGTACTCTGTATTTTTGGTGCATCCTTTCCACCTTTTCTGTCTCTCACCTTCTGTAGTAATTTGCTCAACTATCTTTTTTTTTTGCATATATCCAGACGACCAACATGCCGAGCTCCTCACACCTTCATTTGCACTATCCGGGATTTTGCCCGATCCACCAACGTATGAACAGATGACTCCCGAAGAAATCAACGCGCTTCTGGCAGAGATGGAACCTGACATACGCGCCGCGGACCGTGATATGCTCGAGATCGACGCCTTGGAGAAGAAAGGCGTCACAGGTGCCGGACGCCTTCCAGGTAAGATTCCTTTGACTATCACTATGACAATTATTCACTGGCCCTTTTCAATCCTGAAGACTACGAAAAGTTGGAACCTCGACTGAAAGCATTGGTAGAGGCATACGAGGAAGACACAAAAGTTGCGGAATCACTCGAAGTCCGAATATCTTCTTTGGTCGACCGGCATGCGACATATGTATGCCCTCCAATGCTATTGTTGCAGTCGTTTGGCTCTAACTATTTTGTGGTTGATCATGTAGGCTGATACATTGTCTGAGCTGTTTGTGGCCTGGGACGAGACGCTCGCAGATGCAGAGGACAGGCTGACCATTTTGGAACGAGAAAAGGCAGAACGGCTTCGTCTGGGTTTCGAATAAATCTTTTGGGCTGACAGGATATCGCATTTCGTGAGGACCCCAACAAGCCTTATGAGGAGGTCCCGCCCTGGGCGTTGGCGGTTCCACCGCTGAAGGAACATGTTTCGTTCTTGAAAAACACAACATTCAGCGCTAAACCATCCTACGCTTTCAAGAAGCGCAACATCAGTGCAAATTCGGCGCAGTTATGGAATATATAGGTTCAATGTAGACTAGTAACAATCTGATTGATTTCTTTAAATTCTTTTAACGCTTACATTGCTATTGCCTCGTAATATTTGGGGCCGTGAGTAAACTTGTAGTAGCGTTGGATAGTTTTTTGACCTACTAAGAGCAGACAACAAGGCGATTGTAGTAATGAGAAAGTTCCAAAAGTAAGGTGCAAGTGCTTTGTACAATAAGTTACTTGCAGACGTTTGTAAATGCGTGTCGATAGATCGGTAATGTTTCGAATCTACCGACAAGTTTTGGACAAGTTTAAAGCCTTATACATGTACAGCTTGTGCACAGCCAGAGAGGACTCGAGTGATTGTGGTTTGGTTGTGGCCTACTCTCGTTCGCAACTCGTTCGTGTGAGAATAGTTCCAAGGGTGGGCCCGAAATTTGGTGGGAATAGATATCGACTTCGTCGGTACGATGGCCGAGCGGGTCAGCATCGTCTAACCCGGCCTCTGCCTCTTCCCCTTCCGTGTCCTCTGGAACCGCGATAGGCATAAATATTGTAGGGATCGTCCTCCGGTGAGGATTCCATGGCTAGTCATGGCTTCGCAGCCTTCGCCGCAGCCTTCTTTGCCATATCTGCGCGCTCCTTCTCCACCCAACCAGCCGCGTCTTTGACAGCATCGAATGGGCGAACCTTATAGGCCATAAGGTAACCTTGGAGAGCGGCCATAGAGAATTCACGTTCGGGGATGGCCTCGGCAAACTGTGCTGCCAGGGCGGCGACTTGGGCAGATGTGAGTGCGGGTGCACGACGGCGGTGAGAGTGGCCGCTGAAGCTGACGGGTTCTGGTGCCAAAGGGTCGTCAACGCGGGAGCTGGTTTCTGATGAATCATCTTGCGTGATGCTCGAGCTGGCTTTCTCGTCGGCAGAGGAATATCCAGAGTCAACAGTCGCCTCTTTTTCCTCGATCAGTTTCTTCGCATCAGCGGCCTTGACCTCAGAGTCTGGGAGGTAGAAGCATCGATAGAGTTCCCTGGCTTGGTACCTGCTGGCGAGCTTGAATTGGATGTGGATATCCATGCGTCCTGGACGGCAAAGGGCAGGGTCGAGAGAGGAGTACTTATTGGTAGTAGCGAAAAGAATGCGACCTTCTTGTGCTCCAACACCATCGAGTGCATTAAGCAGACCGCTGAGAGTGATCCGGCTCGTAGGAGCAGCAGGGGCAGGAGAAGACCGTTTGATTTCCTCATCATCGCTATTCTCGGCCTTTTGAGCATTGTCCTCGCTCTCCAAATCACGGTTCATGACCTGACTGAAAGCAGCATCGATATCTTCCATCAAGGCAATGCATTTCTCTATGAACGAACGTAAGGCGATGTTTATGAGATGGAATGGACCGAAGACTCACCTGGAAGGTCGGAGATCAGTTCACTCAGCGCCGTGTCGTCCAAGAGGGATCGAGACAAAGAAATAATATAGACATCGAGACCAAGTTCACCCGCCAAGCTGTGGATAATGCTAGTCTTCCCAGAGCCTGGAGCGCCATGCTACGTGAAGACGTCAGCACAATCAAAAATGATTAAAAATGACAGACAACATACCAGGAGGTATCCACGGCGGAAGGGAATTCCACGAGCGGCATACCAGGCCTTGCTCGCAAGGAAATCTCGAGCATCGTCGATAAGCAAGTCCTTAATGCCAGGATCCAGGACAATGGAGGTCAAGGGACGCTTTGGGCGAGAAGCGATATGTCGCCAGCTGTTGTCCGAACTAGAGTTATAGATCGAGATAGTGTTTTCTTGAGCTGCTTGGTACGCCTTCTTAGCTTCGATTAGAAGATCGTTTAGAATTTGGTGGTCTCTCGAAAGAATGCTGTAGTGTAGAATAAGATATGGTATATCGGGACTATTAGAAGAAATAGCATACCAAACTTCGAGGGTCTCTTCGCGGCGATTATAATACCCTTGTCTGATAGACCGTGAGACCCAGACCCAACGTTTTTTATACCAGAAAGAATGGACAGTGGATTCAGAGGGTAGGTAAGCCAATTGACGGCTTCCGTTCACGAAAGAGCTAGGATCGCCATCTTCTCCCTCGATCAACACAGCGTTTGTGTTGAGATTGAAAGTGCGGGTGCTGATCTGAACATCGCGAGCAGTTTCTATGAAGTCAAAAGTCAATTATGAACGCCCATACAGTAAAGATAGATACTCACTCCAGGATGGTTGCTTTGAAAGCCAGACCATCATCCAGTCTTGAAAAAGAAAAACATTAGGATACAAGGACAGAAGTGAACAACATTGAGCGAACATACCATAACTTGAATCATCCTCTTCAAATTTAGCGGTGATGAAGAATGAATTATAGGCCTTATGATAAAGTTGTAGACCAAGGCGCCTCAAAGTTTCCAAGACACTTCCAAATACGAGGAGTTTGAGCCAGTCTCGAAGAGCAGAAAATGAGACCAGGAAGGCGATCAGAGAGGATACGTCGGTGGGGAATCCAGCCACTTTGGGCGCAGCTTGTGGGATCGTAGAGTTGGATGCCGTGAAGTTGGCGCATGCAGGGTTTATCGCGGAATCCATGCCGCTTGTGCTGAGAGCAGAGAAAACCTGCTGTGCGAGGAGAATTGGGGAGGCCATACCAGAAATTGGTATGGGAATGGGAGTGCAGAATGTAGTCGACTCCCGCCTCGGCTTTATAGTGCGGATTCCTCAAGGCCTCGAGGCCTCAAGGATCTACAAATTTTCTTTGTATGCCATAAAAGCCGGCACCGGGAGACATTTGTCATCCTCGAAAAGAAACGCGCTCGAGTCATGTATGATCATGCCCGATACGGATAATCCTGGATAATCTCAAGGCCAACTCCACCTTCCGTGTCCCCCAGCCGAGTCGTATGTCGTCAGTTTTTCCTTTTTTCGTAGAAACGTCAAGCGTCGTTCAAGGGTCGTTGACGATGAATGAGGGGTTGACTCGGACTTAGTCTCACAGACAACCAAACAAAGCGGATTATCAGGGATGAGTTCTTTCTTGAACATAGCCCCCTGTCGATCGCTGGATCGACCTAGGCGTTGACTATACTTGAGTCATTGAGATGGCGTTGTGTGGTAAAGATATAGTAGAATATAGTGGAGTTCAGAGTCACAATGATTTGCGGTGCAAATGTCACCGAGATCGGAGAGTAAATTTAGCCGGACCAATGCGTCCTCGTGGGAATTATTTTTAGCATATCGAGTGCCGTGCTGGGGCGGTACACATCCTCAACGACATACATCCATCGACACTTCTCACAGACATCGGTTGCAACTGCGCAGCCCTACGAGAAGATGAGGGTGCTTAATGGCCCACAAGCTTCTCTTGATTTGACCCATGTGCTGTGTGCGTCTTTGCAACTTTGCCTTAACCTCCAAATGCTCATTCGTTTCTTTCTTAGACGATGATTCATCCTATTTTTCTTTGGCCTTGGCCCTGGTCACTCTAAGTCCAATTCTTCTGATGGTAAAGACATGCTCCTTTGTCCATACAGGTCTTGTTCAACCAGTTCCAGGCGTCGTATGCTGCACTGGCCGTCCAAACGCGTGAATACATTATAATTGTCATGTGGGCAGGCCAGCTCTTTGGAGAGCTTCTTAACTGGATAATAAAACACATCATCAAGCAGGAAAGACCTATAGGTGCGTGCTAAGATCATTGGCCATTGCAGATTTGTCTCATCTCCGTGGTAGAAAGTATTGGGAATGGATACGGCTTTCCATCATCTCATAGCCAGTATATGGCGTACTTCGCATCGTTTCTAATGACCCATTTATACCTAAGGCATCGATTTGCCACCACTGGGTCGAAAATTGTTGACTTTGTTTGGCGTATGACTGTATACGCTGCCCTACTTGGATGGGCAGGGCTAGTTGCCTACTCACGGTGCGAAAATATCTCTTTGTCGACAAAAAGAGGGGAATTGAACTCGCCAACTAGATATTATCTTGGGTATCACAACGCACACCAAATTTTCTGGGGGTTGGCCATTGGATCTTTCCTAGGAATCTCCCTCTACATCTTGGCTGAGGCCATCCCCACACGATCTCCTCAGTCCTCACTCGGCCGGTTCAAGACTGCGATTCTCAACAACAGCATTATCGTTTGGCTTCAAGTCCGTGATGGGTGGGCCGTTTGGGCAGATGGTGGCAGAGAAGGCGAATGGCTAAGGTGGAGGAAAGAATGGGAAAAACGGATTGGGAAATCACAGACAACAAAGACAAGATGATTTATTCGAGGCGCCTTTTTTTGCCCTTAGCTGGTGAGCATGTTTTTGGCAAATGAACCACAAGATATTCTCTACTTCCGTAGTTTCCTTCGGTCTTCCACTCCCTTTTCTTCACGTCTCCCCAAGTCTCAAGAGACCCTCCAGATGATGACGCGCCAATGTCAATAAATGTCATTGCTGCTATATCCTCCCGAGTGTGAATATCCTGGTACTACGGGAAGGCCCCAAGAAGGCCCGTTCAAGTCTGATTCTAACAGTGAAAGGTCAACCTTTGACACGAAGAATGGCGCATCTGGTTATGGTTTCGTCGCTTCCACGGTGTTTCGGTGAAAGGTTGTTTCCACTTCTCCCTCTCCTTCGACCAATGCAGTGACTGAGAAGCTGAGTGGCCTCGAGATGGCTCACACTAGTATATCGAGATCCAGACCTTTTAGCCCCACATCCTCTCCTATTTCTTAGCGGGTGACGGGTAAATTGCCGTTAGCCGGTAAAAATATTTTTGATTTATAAAGCACAAAATATTCACCAGTTCAGAGGTATTCTGAACCAAGAATGTTAAGTCGCATTAGATCGATTCCGTACAGGAAGCTTGCAGAACAATTGCAGAGAGACGAAGAAAGGAGGTGATCTTATCTGATAAGGACAAAAGGGGACTTGTCCTTTTCGCTACGAAATTGAGCGGAACATCACATTGTACTCGGAACCACTTGATCGCCAAAATGCAAGATCGCGTCTCTGAAAAGTTTATTCGTCATTCAAAAGACGGTCAATGTCCACTACCACCTTTTAATGCTCTCCTTCGCCTTACCAGCTTCTCGTTTGGCCATACCCGGTCACTTTTCGTGTAGAACTTTGACAAACATAGTATCGCTGCACTCCGCACGGAATTCCAAACAAGCCAAGTTATTGCGGACGAACTTCAACCTTATCCAAACTCGAAACATGGCTTCTAATCCTGCAGATCTGCCTTCATCATCTATTCCGATCTTTACGACCGTTGCGGATTACAGAGCATGGAGAAACAGGGCATTCGCGGAAGGAAAAACGGTCGGATACGTTCCGACGATGGGTGCCCTTCATGAAGGACATCTTTCTCTTGGTGCGTCTCAACCATCCTTCCTGAGCGATAGCTGTTGATTTTTTTTTTTTTTCAATCCTTCAGTGAGGAAATCTCTTGCGGACAATGACTTGACTGTCGTTTCTATCTTTGTGAACCCTGCACAATTCGCACCTCACGAAGATCTCGCGACCTACCCTCGCACCCTGCCGCGAGACCTCGAACTTCTCGAAGCAGAAAAAATAACCAGCTCGGGATCTCCGCAAGAAGTGCATACCCCCTCTGCCGTGTTCTTACCTACGGTATCAGAAATGTACCCTTCTGGCATTGTCCAGAACGTCGCAGAGCAAAAGGGGACTTTCATCGAAGTTAAAGGGTATGGACACCAGATGGAGGGACAATCTAGACCTACTTTCTTCCGCGGAGTCGCCACGGTGGTCACGAAATTGTTTAACGTCATCCAGGTCAGTCTTTTCAGACGATTCCGAAACGAAAAACGAACATAATCCACTCACTCAAAAACACAGCCCACGACCGCGTATTTTGGCCAAAAGGATATTCAGCAAGCTTTACTGCTGAAGCGCATGTGCAGAGACCTTTTGCTATCTCACCCGGAGCCAGCCAATCTCCACATCATCCCCACTGCACGAGACCCAGTCGACGGCCTGGCGCTGTCTTCAAGGAACGCGTATCTCACCCCTGATGGCCGAAAAGTAGCGTCTACCCTCCATCACGCGTTGAAAACAGCCGAGAGCGCTTGGATGAAAGGCCTCCCAAAAAGCAAATGCATCGAGCTGGCTAAAGCTGATGTTGAAAAGCATTGCACCCAAGCGAAAATTGATGGGTTGGACGTGAATCTCAAGCTTGACTACCTGGAAATGAACGACGCGCATACCTTCGAAGTGCTCGATGATCACCTTTGCAAAAGCGACGCAGAACTAGTGATATTGAGCGGAGCTTTGTACGTCGACAAAACACGTTTGATAGATAACATTCTCCTAGGAGACACAAAGGAGGTTCTGGGATAAAAATTAATCGCCTGTTTAATAATATATGAAATATATCTTCACCTTACGTTCTGTAAGGACATTTTACAAAAAGAAATTGGATCACTGTCTTGAGGGCATAATAGATAAAAATGTAACGGTGGAGAACCTGATCAGCGATGTCATTTACGAGCTATTTAGAGACGTCTCATTAACGGCCGTTAACTGCAGGGCAGCAAGCTTGTATATCATGCCCCATCTTTGTCCTGCAGTTCGGTATGCGGACTATGCATCTTTGTCCAATGGTATTCCAAGATGCTATACTACGACTGGATTGGATGACATCTATCAAGTATCCCCACTAATATCTAAGAGCTGCTCTATACTCTTCCCAAGGTCCCCGTCATTGGCTTCCAGCACCCACTCCACAACCTCGACGTCCACACCCGGGAAGATCTGCAAAAGCGTTTCTCGCGAAGCAGCAGCAGCGTGTTCATGCGCATTATCGATCTGCGCCTGAACACCCGCCAAGTCTAACGCGGGAGTCGGCGTACGCGAAATATGGACCGCGCCGTCGTCTGTGGTAGATAAAGCCTGTATTCGAGGCGGCATCAGTGACTGCACGGGCTGTGATGGACCCATCGCCAATTGTTGATTGGTGTAGGGACCCATCCTCGAAGGTGTTTCTTCGGGGCCATATCCTGGAGAATTCCCTGGTGAGGAAGGTATTCTTTTGATTCTGGGCTTATATGGTGTTTGGATAGGGGCGCTGTAGGGTGCATCGGGGCCATAAGGTGTGTGCGGTGTATGGGCGGACTGAGGGGTGTTTTGCCATGATTCAGGGTGAGACCAATGAGGCACAGGTGGCGCTCCCGGTGGTCCATTGGCTCGATTCTCTCGGCCGAGTTCCAACGGAGCAAAGGGGCCAGGAAGGTAGGATAGTTTATTTTCTGCACCATCCAAGGCTTCGCTAAATATACGGCCAATGGCATTCAGCGGCTTTGATATTGTGACACTCGTCTTCTGTAGTAGTCGTTTTGCGTCTTCGGAAAGGGTTTGTGTAGGCGTCGAGATTGAGAGTGGCTGGGCGGATTCTTCTCCGGCATGTGGTGAGATGGTCATGCTTCGGAATTTCTCGACGAAGGGAGTTTGAGGAGATTGAGGTTCAGATGGGGGTAAAGCTTGGATAGCCTCTTCCACATTCCTTGATGGGAAAATGTATTACTATTAGTGAAAACATGGCAACGAAAATGGATTTACCTTTCAAACTCCTCTTGGGTGATATTTGATAGAGATGTATGATCCATGGTTTCAATAAAGGAAACAGCACCCATCTATGATTAGAAATGTGAAAGGTTGGCTTAAGATTAGGTCGCTGACGAGCACTCACCAGGCTTGAAAGATAGTATCCAGCTTCGCTCTGCAGTTTAGATGGGTTGCGGAACCTGTTTATGAATCTGCCGGGAAAAAAATCAGGATTGATATTCAGAAAGCTCTGCAGAAGGACTGACTCGACATTTGAGAGTAAATGTTCGGGATTTGCTTTCAGCACCACGAAGATAAGTATTGGTACAAAGGAATCAGCTCCTTCTTCTTTGTGTAGATGTCGGATCAGACCTGGGTACAAATGAGGATTATTACGCCTTTCTTCATGATGCAAGGGAAAGCAGACCAAATATGACCTTGCAACAATTTAAGATGCAAATCAACTTGTCCCGCGGGGCTTTATAATGGTTGATTTTGAGCAATTCTAAATGCAGATTATTGAGAATACTGAAAGACATTGTTTAAAGGGCAAAAAAAAAAAAAAAACCTTGTTCCGCGAACATCAGGAAACCCTTGCTTCCTTCACCCTCTGGTACGTCAAGATGTGTTTCCTCTAGCCAACCAAAGAGGGCAATTCGCTGAGACAGCACTCTATCCCGCTCCAGATCGTCAGTTGTTATTGGCCGAGGGGGGTTCGCGTGCATTAGTTGCGGTGTAAACGTGCTTGAACAAAGTAAGCCAAGATTTGGTTGCAGCAACATCAGACTGACAAATCATATAACCGATTCATGACAAGTTTCTCCATGCCCTCCATGGCATTTTCGAAATCGGCTTCTGAAGCGGTCTTCCACACGTCGCACTCTCGCATTTGAGATGCAATAAACTGAAGATGGAATCAAGGTCATATTCGGACAAAAGAAAGATGATCTGCCGCACAACGAGAAAATCATTGATGATTTTCACTTGGTCGTTCACTGTGAACGTCCGCTTCGCAAAGTTACTCAAGAATCTATTGGTACATCAGTGAGTAAAGCGGTTGAATAACGCAAGCTTCAAAGACTCACGATCTTAGATATTTAGAAACGGGCTCGGCACTCTTGGTCTTCATCTGATCCAAGAATTTCTGAAAGTCAAAGCCGCCATCACTGGATCTAGGTGCTGGGGATGCTGTTCCGCTGCCAGTGCGATTGGGGGTGGACGACCCAGATGGAGGTTTCCCATCTGCGGCGTCTGGTATGGGTGGAGCCTCTTGTTGCTTTCCAAACGAGGATAATGTAGCGGGTGAGGGGACTGGTTTGGCTGAACCGTCGAAAGACTGGGGTCGAGAGCGTAACGGGTTTGAAAATGACTTCGCAAATGCGGCAAAGGATGGGAAAGAAGGAGACATAATCGCGTTGGCCGTAGCGACCTCTGGGCTTGAAGGACCAGGTGTTGCAGGAGATGTAACGTCTTTCATTGGGGCTGAAGGGGTCCGTGGTGGAGGTGGTGGTGGTGGCGGATGTCCTTCTAGGGTTGCCCAAGCATCCTGTGCCTCCTTCTCCTCAAGGCTTGCCAGAGGATCGAATTCATTCAGTACGGCGTTTGACACGACCTCACCCTTAGGCTCAGGCGTCGGTGTGCCCTTGTTGAAGCCAGCGAATTCGGGCTGATCGAGTAGCGACGAGTCCAATGGAGCCAAAACAGCACCGTCTTTCGAGCCAGAGTCGTTCTTTGAATCTGTGACCACATCGTCCCATGGATTAGCGGATAAAGGGAAGTCTGAGGAAGTCTGTGATGGAGTCGTTTCATCTGCGCCTGTTGTGGGCAGATCAGTAGGAGATGTTGTAGGATCTGACTTGGAGGTAGAAGAAGAGGCCATGCTCGAGGACGATAGCAGAGTCAAGGGACGTAATTCACTGCCTGGCAGCGCAGTACTTACTCAAATAACGAGAGGATGTGCCAAAAGGGAGATCAGAGGCTTTGACACGGCACGTGCACAGTAGACGCGACGAGTCCCCTAACTTTTGATCGCAGAAATTTATTCGTTTGTAACTACCACCATGTCAGTCAGAGCTTTGGAGTTTTATAGCGGCATAGGTAGGAACTCCAGTTGGCATGGTTATTTCTGAACGAACCATACTTAGGTGGCCTTCATCTTGCCCTCTCTCGAAGTAGCCTTGAAGATCCAAAAGTCATCCAGGCCTTTGATTGGGACCAAACTGCATGCCAGGTTTATCGTGCAAATCATGGCGATATAATCAAGAAAGTGAGTCATTTTATCAATATGCTAAACCATTTATTTAACCATCATACAGGTCGATATATCTACTCTCACAGCGACTCAATTGTCCGAGCTAAAAACCAATCTTTGGCTTCTTTCACCTGCCTGTCAACCGTACACCGTCTTGAACCCCAATGCGAAAGGGGCAGAAGACCCCCGAGCACAGTCATTCCTCCATTTAATTAAAAACGTACTCCCTGAAATGGCACAGACGAACGAACATCCTCATCGTTTGCTTGTTGAGAATGTTGCTGGTTTCGAGGTACACAATTTCAAAATTCAGAGCTCTTTTACTTATAGGGCTAACACAAAAAATCGAAACATAGGATTCTACGACACGTCAACTCCTTGTGACCACACTTCGCTCCATTGGATATACAACTCTCGAACTTTTGCTCAATCCACTCCAATTCGGCATTCCAAATTCCCGATTGCGTTATTACCTTCTTGCCAAAAGGTCTCCTTTAAAATTTCACCACGTTCCTTCCGACAAGGTCGATGAAGTTTGGCGCCAAATACCAGGCTCTGGAAATGAATGGACAGATCCAAGACTGGCACCGTCATCCTCCAATCCCGACGTACAAGAAATAAAGGCCTTTTTGGAGGCGGATCCACAAGATGACTACGCTATTTCCGATAAAGTTCTCTCCAAATGGGGTCGATTATTCGATATCGTCACTCCATCCTCTCGGCGTACTTGTTGCTTTACGCGTGGTAAGGGAGACTCCTTGAGAATCTGCTGTTATCTGGTCTGATTTCTGCGTAGGCTATACCCAACTAGTGGAAAGGGCCGGTTCCATTCTGCAAGAGAACGAAGATATGGATGTAAGTATGCCCTATTTTTGGCTTGATTCCGATTTTCATATCTTGGACATAGACAACCTCGACTTTCAATGAATTCCAAGACGCTCAAACAGCAGGTGACCCAGACGCAGTCAAGATATTGAACCCACTGAAATTGCGATACTTCACTCCATCGGAACTTCTTCGAATTTTCTCTTTCGAACCGCCGGTGGAAGAAAAACAGAGCCCAACTTTTATATGGCCCGAAAATGTATCAAAAAAGACCAAATACAAATTAATAGGCAACAGCGTCAACGTAAAGGTTGTCCAAAAGTTGATCGAATATCTTTTCGACGAATCAGATTAATCTCTTCGCCGATGGATGCTAGAGGACCTCAATCTTCGCAAGCAAGCCGTAATGGTCGCTTGCCCACACCTTTTCCCCTCCGACCTTATCCTCGTGGACTGTGAGGCCAACTCCAAACCTTTCAATTTCCGTAACCCTTGCCTTTCCTAAGAAAAGGATTTTATCCATCCGACGTGGAGGCCACCTCACACGGGGTTGATAGCCCCATGTATGTCCTTCAGCTTCCCCATTTTCGTCGCCCGTTGCAGACTCTCCGCCCGCCATCCCCGAGGATTTACATTCAACCCATGCATCGAGCAAGCCCAGATTTGTTGGTGCGGCATCGTCGTTCGGTCCGATTGGATTCATATCCCCTCCTACAATCCCTGCATATATTCCAGGTGCCGAGAGAAATGATGCTATGACACCGAGCTGTATTGGCCTCGCGGTGTCTCCAAACCCGTCCAGAGATTCTAGATGGGTATTGGCCACTCTAACGATCCGAGATTCGGTTTGCATCTCTTCACCTTCCGCCTGCAGTGGGAAGGCAATATCTATGAACAAACCTTCTCTGCCCATATTACTCTCTTTAAATTCACTCCTGAAAGCTGATGTAACGTTCATTGCCTTGTGTGCCAGAGTCACGACCCCATACCACATCGACCAAGAGTTTGCAGAGATATCCGTGAGGTCGTAGTGTGCTCTCACGAATGGATGCCCGAGAAGGACAGGGAAACAGTCCTGATAGACTTCTTGTAGCACGATCACGGAGGGGATCGGGGGATTTGCTCGCAGCAGAGGTTCTACCAACGATTGCAGATGATTTAGCGACGTTTCGAGGCGCTCGAGATGGTACATCCGAGCGAAATCGACATTCCAGGTTATGAGTGCAAATGAATTGGAATTAATAGGAGTATGGTTGGTGGTACCGCTGGTTTCAGTACGTTCAGACCATGTGTCGCTCTCGGGCCTGTAGCGATACAATTTCACGTCTTGGACAGGATATGATTTGGGAGTCGTCGCGTGCTTATCTGGGCTCGGTGTTGACGACATCTTGAGAGAACAAAATCTGTTGATATGGATAGGTTTGGAAGAGCGGAAGATCGACACTGCGAAGGTGGTTCTGAAAGAAAGGGTTGAATGTGGACATTCCTCGTGACCAACGTTCCAATCGCAGCAATTGGATTGGCTCGGGTCCCTTTAGACGGAACAAACAGGTTCGATACTACATAGTTCATAGCCTCATTAACCGCTCTGCTCTAGCCACACCTCACCTCACTGGTGGACTTGTAAATCCTGCCTCCAAAAACGGGCCTCTGTATGCTACTTCCAGGTTCAGTATTATAAGATTTTGACCCCCTTTTTTATCATCACTTGATGGTGGTGACAGAAAAGCAAAAGTGGACTGCTTCTTCATCAGCAAGCAGACAGGACCAGACACTATGTCCGTCCGTCGGCAAGTTATGAAGCATGAAAGATCTTCTGCCTGTCGCAATGGATCAATCTCGCTGACGATAGAGATTGTTTTAATCCCTGGCAAGACTGATGAACTTTCTCTGGGATAGAAATTGGTCTCCAATGCCTATTGCTACCACTGTGACCGCTGGGAAGGTGAGCTGCGGATCCGTTTATTCTGGAGCCAAGACCTTGAACTTAGTTTAGTATGGAAGGTTAAAGATGTCCCAGAGATACCTCACTTCTAGGACGATTTCGAGGGATATCTGAAGATCAATACGGTAGGCCGGCCTTCTAACGCCACACTGCATCCACGAATGTGGTACATAACAACCAAGTAGAAATGCGGCGTTGAGTTATTTAAATGCCCATCCTGTCTTCGTTGGGATCGCCAGAGTAATCTCTTCTTCGAGGGTGTGCCCTTCTTGCCCGTTATTTGACTGTGACGACAGATTACTTCGGTCCCTGGAAGGATTGTGAAGATATTTTTATAAAATGAACGGGGACGGATGATAGCGATGTAAGGCCGGCTCTTGCCAGACTCCACGAAGTTTGAAGGGCAAATGCGTCAATGACGGATGTGGGGAAGAATGAGTAAGGGTCTTGGCAACACAAAGGTGTTTTTCTATCCTCCCGGATGTTGGCGTGTCCAGCAAGGGACTCTCCGCAGCGCAATAGGGAACCCTATAGAAAACTGTATAGCAAATTTCTATGGCCAGAGAGGATTTGGGAAGAAAACATATGGCCGACAGTCTTTTTTTGGAGAATATTGGCTGTGCGGCTGATGGGGACACAGGGGCTACAGAGCCCTAGTCGCCTAAAAAGGGAATTTGCTTAACGCCGCCCTTGTTTAAGTTTTCGCTCAGCTGGCGCGACGCGTCTTGCTTCCCACCATCATCTTCATTGTTACCCCCCCTGTACAAAATACCCCCTCCTTTTCTACAATACCCCAAAAGCTTTCATAGCCTTTCCCGCTTGAAAGCACTTTTTATTGCCTGCATCTGCAATCCTTAATCGTTTTGCTCCCTTTTTCTTCTTCTTCTCTCTCTTTCACAACATGGGTAGACCCATTTTTTCTCACACCTATGCCGCTGCTTCCCCCGCAGTTAGAACGGAGCCTGAACCCAAGGTCGATACCTGCGAGAAATGGAGCGTTTGGAACCGCTTCGATCCAGACTCGGACGAGTTTTTTGAGAATGCCGAGTACGAGGCCTTCATCGACCCAGCACAATTAGCCGCCCACAGCGTCGAAATCCCCGTTCTGGCTGAGGCAGAGGGCCAGTCAGACACCTCTGATAGTTCCGATGGTGGTGCCAGCGACGAGGGCAGTCCTATGGCAGTTGGATCCGACGATCCAGCTGTTCTCATTGCCGATGCTTACGCCGAGGCGTACACCGCCCCCGCAAGTACTTGGGAAGACTTCACCCAGTGGAGAACGGGCGGTGGTCCCCCTCTTTTTGCCCCTCACTCCCCAGTGACCAATCAGTTGACTCCCCCCTTCATCCCCCCCTCAATCTCCCGGGAGAGCTCTCCAGGACTTGAAGTTGTCCCCCTTCCAGCCGATGAACCCCCTCGTTCCCCTACACTTCGCAGAGCGGTTAATATCACCCCTATCGTTATTTCTCGGATCCAAACCGAGGCCACTGACCGATCTCCCTCACCCGAAACTCCAGACGCTCCCTCGACGCCACCCGTCCATGCCACTCCCCTCCCCCAGTCATCCCTCGTCACTCCTTCCCCACCACCCTCTTTGACACCCCGTATCTATTCATGGCGCCGCCAACCCTTAGCCAGCCCTACTAGTCCCAGCAGGGTTCGTGGCAATTGGGATGGACCTTTGACCAACCCCCACGCACGGATGTCTTTCGCCCGTATCGAAGCCACTCCTGTTCGTATTCGCATCCCAAGCAGTGTGATGTAAAATGTCCTTGCTCCACCTCTTGGACATGCCCCACCAAAATTAACTCAATTCAACGACTAATGACGGAGGCCAGACTCTAGAATCTGCCTCTGCCGGGTTATACTCATCGTATCTTTATCGTTTTTTTTGTTATGGAGCTTGAGCTTGCTTCCATACATCTGTTGTTTATTTTGATGGATCAGTCCAACTACCTCTTTCGATTTCTTCTTTTCTTCCCTTTGTTTTCCTTGTCCTATGCTTCGATTTTCTATATGCTCTGCTTTCACTTACTCTTTAACCTTTTGATTTATTGGAATCTTGATTGTGCTCACGCCGATACACATCCATTTCAAACCAAACCACCTCATCGTTTCAATAATTACATGTGTATGCCCCTCTTGATTCTGCTATCTCATGCTCACCCCTATATGCTTCAATCACACACCCAATTATTGTAGTTCCACTGTATATATATCATCTCCGATGTTGTAACTACAGCTATATTAGCATCTACAACAACAACAAAAAAAAAGTTTCTTTTTCCACATCCTTCAATCATGCATAAAAGGAAAAAGATTTTCTTCGACAAAAACGTGGCAGCGTAGGCGCTCAAATCGAAGTACAATGTACATATGTACGATCAAGGGCACGACTTTTATTTATCTTTAGAATCCTCTCGGCACCGATGCAAGCTTATACCTGAAAGTCAAACAAGCCGGAACGTGGTAATTGAGGGTACACGAGTTCGAACCAGGTTTTCAACTCGAGGCAGTTCCAAGATTTTCCATTGACACTTTGGATCGATACAGTAGATGACATGATGCGAGATCACAGCGAACCGGAGGTAAAAGAAATTATGGAGGCCTCCTCCAATACATATCTCGTCCATTGCCTGTTGATCAGTCAGTATACCCTGGTCAAGGTCTTCCCCAAGCGGATCCGATCCCATTTCATGAAGTTTCCGCTGATTCAGGACAGAAAGAGCCGTTTCAAGAGTAGCCCTCATTACCCCCATCGTCCATCCCACTGGCCAATACTTTCTGCCAAGCACCAATTCAGGACGCCGCCGTCGCTATTGGGTGAAGAAATCGAGGGGTCATGACGACGCGCGATGATCAGACTCCAACAGTCCTCCCCATCGCTTCTTGGTAATTTAGGGGGTACAGAGGCTGGAATTTGCAAACCACCGGTTGCAGAGACCGTGTATGGTATGTAAGACACCGGGGAGCTACTCAGGGTTTGGCATGTTACGGCGACGAAAGGGGTAGGGGTCGAGGTAGGCACTGGGCCTTGAAGTGTGCTTCTGTGTTATGTTTGTTATGTATGAGGGATCGGTTTGGTTTGGACACGAAAAATGTTGGAAATGTACTGACAGAATCGTATCGATGACCTGTTTGATAAATGTTGGGCAGAGAAGACCGCTCCATCGGAGGTGGGTTACATTTTGGACGGTGGAAGGCTCTGGGTGCTCGTAAACAGCGACGAAAGGATCGACGCGATCATTCGCGAGTAATCTACATGGGCGAGGATGGATTGTTAGATCGAGAGGTCAGGTCACGAACAGAGTCATAAAGACAATTCACCTCTGAGCACCAAGGGAAGCCATGCCCACCCATTCGAACAGACTTTGGATTTGGATATCCCAGTCTTCTTGAGCTTCTTCGCGTTCTGCTGAGGATGTTTTTGATTTTTGTCTGTTATTTGAGGGATTGTCAGGACGAGGCCGTAACGTCGGGATTGGGACAACCAAATCGTTAAATTCTCGTGCTGTGCATTGGACACGACGCCGCTCAGCCCCTTGGACAGGAATCTTGAGCGAACTCAGATCTGTGTATTTGACAACATAATCAGCCACCGATAAACCAACCACGAACCAGAAAAAGCCCTGACCGTTAGAGTAAAACAGGACGTTCCAAAGCCCATTGCCTCTCCCAAGTTCATTTTCTCGTCTTGCATCCCAATCTTCGAGAGCCTTGTTCTGCTTCGCGACGTTGACTACAGACTGGGCGTTCTTTTGCAGTGGGATATCTATAACTAGCAAAAACCCATGAAACATCAGAAAATCTGCAGTCGTAAAAGTTGCGAAACATGCTCTTTACCATGGCGATCGTGCTGGTTTTTGAAAGGGAGCCTTTGCCCCACAAGTCCCAATTGTTCATAGGTGTTTACTGATACGGACAAGGTTAAATGCGAACACGGGTCGATACACCACACGTCCTCGTTGTCTTCACATGGGTTGGTACATGCGATGCATGGATTTCTGGGGATTGAGAACGAAAAAATAAATATAAAAAAACCAAGAGCCAACAATAGGGAAATTCGGAGAGAAACTCACATCGGATTGGTAAAGACATCCGCATTGTTCACGACATCTCCCAATTTGACTTTCCCTTTCGCATAAACAGTTTCAAGGCCCCTCAAAGCCTCAAACAAGGTCGGATTGGAAGGGAAAACGATATCAAGCTGGAATCATAGAAGAGACGCGATAAACTCCCAAGTTTAGCGTAAAAAAGAAACAGGGACGATCCGGAATTGGTTTTTTTGGAAAGTTTCAACCAACCTGTTGGGAGAACGGATGGCAAGCGGCGAGAGATGCGATCTTAGGAGCTGGGATCGTGCCGGTGGATATTTTGATACGTCTTTTTTCTGGTGGCGGTGTGTTCATGGTGGATGTCCGGAGACAAGAAACATGTACTGACAAACACACTGACAAATCTATAATTAGAGTCATTAGACTGGTCACTCTGACCTACTTCAAGAAATTGGTCTAACTGGCAAACTTGATCAAAAAAGTGGATGGAAAAATATCCAATAGTATAGGTAATTACATTTGAGTGATTGTAGCACTTTTTATAAAGTTAAGTCTAGAAGGTTTTCTACGAAGTGTGGCCATAAAAGAGTATGTACGTGTGGTAAGCAGAGCATCCAATAAATTACGATACAGGATGGTCAGCTAGGCTTTGGATTATGCGAAGGGGTTGGAAATGAGACACGATGGTATATATGCGACGATAACAATGCAGACAGTGTGTAAAAAATTAAGCCAAAGGCGCCCGGACGTATTTGCGGCGGAACTTGGAGTCGACGTGCTCGAGGTAGTAAGCACCTGGCCAAATGTTGTCAACGGATCCTTCGGGGGTGTAGTCGTGTGCGTTGTGGTTCTTCTCGCGGAGCTGGAAAGGAAAATTTCATAATCAGTAAAAGAACACATTCGAAAGCTGTAATAAAAACATACTGCAAGAGCATTAACGAATTCCTGAGGATGAACAACATTCATTGCGGCCAGGCGGGAGGTGAGGTCAAGCTTGGAGCGGATTTCAGTGGTGTCGCCCCTGAACCTCAATGTCCACACGCTAGATGCACAACCGCTTCCGAACGAGAACAAACTGGCACGCTTGCCGAGGAGAGTTTGGGGCTCGACGTTGGCGATGAGTGAAGCAAGGCATCCGTACAGGGAAGCGGTGTACATGTTTCCGAGGCGCCTCGAGCATGCCATCGCTGGATCAGTTTTGGCAGCGAAAGACGCCTTTGAAGCATTGATGAAGACCTTCTCGACGTTTTTGTCGCTGAGAGAGGCAGCATGGGTGGCGGAGAGGAGAGCTTCGGGGTTAGGAATGTTGGCGAAACGGGGGGCTTTGGGGTTGGCGATGAAATCGTTGAACATCATGCGGGCGTGTCCCTTGACGGCTTGCTTGCCGTAGGGGCTGTGGAAGATGGCATAGTCGACATCTTCGAGTGAGAAGGGAACCTCTGAGGGGGGCTCCGTTGTTCGCCCTTCAAGGTATGCTCGCTTGTGGATTTTGGCGAGCTTTTCGCGGTAGGCAGTGTAAGCCGAGTCCAAAGCAGCCACGTATGTGACGACAGAGACCGGGCCATCGACTTCTGGGTATTCTGAAGACAGCTGAGGCTTGTAGAAGTCATATGTGTTGGCCATGTAATTTCCGTGGACGGCTAAATTAAGAACATCAATAACGACGACAGACTTCCGAGTTTAGGCAACTCACGGTCAAACACAACAGGGGCGTTGGGCCCAATGAGGAGGGCACATGCACCGGCACCTCCAGCAGGGCGAGCGGCACCCTCAGCGTAAACGGCAATGTCACCGCAGACGACAATAGCGTTGCGTCCGTCCCATGAGTTGGATTCGATCCAGTTGATGGCGTTGAAGAGAGCGGCTGTTCCACCGTAGCAGGCGTTCTTGGAATCGATACCCTCAATGTCGAAGTTACCAGATTCGGCGAAAAGGTCCATGATAGTGGTCTTGACAGATTTTGACTTGTCGATAATGGTTTCAGTTCCAACATCGAGACGACCGATGGATTTGGGGTCAATGTTGTACTTTTCGAGGAGACCGGAGACAGCTGCGGCGCGTTTTGAGGATCAAAACCACCAATGGATCAACTTTCAGAAAGAATACATACCATTCAGAGCGAAGGAGTTGATATCTTCGCGGTCGTCTGGCCAGGCCATGTATTCTTGACCGAGACCAATGGTGTATTTGCCCTTGGAAACACCATCGAACTCTTCAAGATCAGACTCAGAGATGCACTGGTGAGACACCGAGGTCAGAAGGGGCTTGGATCTAGAAAAAAATGGCAACATACACGACGAGGGAAGTAAACCTCCATGGCGAGGACACCGACATCCTTCGGGCGGGGAGCCTCGGAGTCTACAACGTGGACGTTGAGAGGAATAGTCATTTTGAGTTGATAGAAGGTGGAGGTTGGTGATGAAAAGGGAATAGAATGGAGAAAGAAAGAAAAAGTCCTCAAGTTATATAGAAAAGAGTAATGGGCTGAGGAAAATAAAGGGAAACGGGACGAAAATAAATATGGTACGATTCGGGGTTAAGATATCAAATTCCAGAGTCGAACCAAACCACCTACTTTTTTATTTTTTATTCTATGTTCTCTTTTTCCGAGCATGTCATATTCAATCTAGATCGGTCTCATTTCTTGACCGTCAGTGCGCATAGCGTACAGCCATCTCATGCCATGTTCATCTTGCTGTACCCACCCCAGACGCATTATTTCGAAAAAACATTTCCTGAACCACGACCAACAGTGACCAGAGAGAAAAGACATACTCGTCTCCAAGATCAAATCTAATTGGGTCGAAAAGGACGGTCCTATCCAGTCTGCAATGGCATTTCAGTCGCTCCACCATTAGCATGCCAAATTTGCCTGTCCGAGACCCTATTTTTACCCGGTCCTTCTTGATGCGCACAACAGCAAGGCTCCGAGCAGTTACAGTGTCTCCTTGTGGTATATCGCCCTCCTACATACCGGGGTCTCGGATACTCTACGGACTATCCAGCGTCGCACCATTGACACGAATAGGAGAGGTGAATTATCCTCTGGAGTCTGGAGCATTGGACGTTTACGCGTTTACGTTTAGCATCAGCCCTTGCAAACGAACCACTCTCGTGAACTGGTCCGCTTTCTTGTTCTCTTTTGTCTCTTGGACCAGAGCTAGAATCGAGTTGGGATTGACCTCCCACAATGTTATGGAGGAAGACAAAAAAGAAGTTCAGACCTGGCCCTTCCAGATTAGGCAGATTCCCAGTACTGGTGTTGTTGGCGCTTGGACCTCTTCGTGCGCCAATTAGACTTGTCTTGTTTTCCAAACCTGCAATGACGTCGACAATTGTTTCGTGCTGCCTTTCCACCGCTTCGAACACATCCCGACAGCATCGTATTGTGGGCTGTATAGATGGCGGGTCATCGCACCTCCTACTTGGGCGGAACAACGTCCCGTTTTTGGAAGTGCCATGATACATGATTGATTGTCTGGAGGTTTGTTATAGTTCTTATCTCAATCTAATGATATCTTTCATGATCCCGTCAACAGGCATCGCATTCTCTCATTTGCGCTCGGGTTAAATGACCAAGCGATGGCCCCCTCAAGTCGCGCGAAATTGCAGGCCTTTCCTGGAAACCTTCGAGGTCTCTTGAGGTTCCTCATTTCGGTGATTATCGTGCGCCGATTTGCTCAGAGATATTCACCTCAACAGACCTCAACCCAGAGAAGACGATGCCGTCCTCATATCCTCGACACATATCCCCAACTTTTGCCCATTGGACCCCGATTATCGGAAGGGTTGGCTCGCGGCTGGTTCAATGCGAATCAATAACTAACTTGAAAACGAGGTAAAGAGTTTCAAGAGCTTCCGATTTCATCGTCTCTGAACCATTGTGAATGACCTAATTCTTGGCCTCAAAATCAGTCCACTCGGTTCAGCCATGGGCATAGAACTAAGAAAATGCATGATAGTGCTAAATGTCCCGGGTAGAAGCGAGGTAAGATAACTCCTTGTTCACTCGAAGTGCCTCAACGGCTCAGAATTTTTCAGCAGAGGAAGACAGAGGTATCGGTGATTGGAGAGCGCGGCGCTATCCATGCAGTGGAGGAAATAAACCTATACTTACACAAGTGACAAAACGGTCTGTGGTGCGCTTATCAGAATGATGAAAATCTGTTTTCACTCTGCCCTCAGATTCGAAGTTTGGATTGTCCACTCGACTTTTGTTTTAGCGATGAAGATCTCCGTAGACATAATGCGTCTACGGCATATTTGCCTGCCGACTACATATGCATCAGATTGCATAAACCGGCTCGCACAAACTTCGAAGCCATGGAACTTGGACACAGTCATATGGTATCGATGGGGGATCGGTATATCAAGACGACACAGGTATTTCGTGTTTATGAATACACATATGGACCATATACTTAGCTTATCGACATAGATTCTCGGACGTTCATTGTATCATATGATTTTTGACATGTCGTCCCATCTATTTATGGGCTCCTGCCGAGTGACGCTAATGATTTTGGAAGTTGAGCAAACCCCCAGCCTCTTGAGATAGGCGCTTGGACTGGAGCAGCAAATACTATCTGATGCTTTTTACAGGAGGCACACAACCCGTTGAAGGGCTTATGGATCACGAGTTGCATCATGATAATCCACACGGCCAAGGCTGCTCGGAGTAGCAATTATTCTCAAACAGTTTGATAGAAGACACAGCGGACACCTGTGCGACAATTCCGCCTGACAATCGGGATTTCTTTGGTGCCACAAGGGATCCTGCCTGGAGAAAGGTGCCAGTACTTCGAACATCCTTACTCAAGATCTTTTGCATCACTGGCATATGGGTTGTCTCTGTACGACACATACTCGACGCATGGATATTCTCGACGTATGTCACCCCAAATTCCATGAGTCGATGACTCTAAGCTGCGCGCATAGCAACACACAAAATGGAGAAGGAAGATAGGGTGGTGAACTTAGCAAGTCTATAATTCATGGAACGACCTTTTGGATTGACAGTTGCCAGTGAATGACCGAGAAAGCATCTGTTATCATGAAAGGCATTCTGTATTGGCGACCAGAAAATGGTCTTGTAGTCACCTTCAAGTTCACTCCTCAGAGTTTTATCAATTGGACCAAGGTAAGCGATCGTGTTGCTTCATAGAGCTACTAGCAAAAAGGGTTTGACAACACCAAACACTCTATTAAAGAGTGGAGAAAAATGCAGAACCAGTGCAACAAAAAAGATTAATGAACCTAAATCAAAACCAATTATAAACCTCAATAAAATGAAAGGGAGTGGACGTCTCGTTAAGCCTTCACAGTTCCACCGAACAACCCTATGTTTTGACAGAATGAGTTACGTTCAAGCTGCGCAAGACAACAAAGAGGCTCACAGTATTTGGAAGCATATTTGACGCTAATGGGCGGTGACCCGGGCGTACACTGTCATTTCGATTAGCTTTTGCCGTGGTTTGGTTGAGGAGTTGTCTACTCACTGAGGCAGGGGCCTGTCCTCCTCTTGTATCAGTCCTGTAAATCTAATGCAAGGCCCTCTGTAAGTCCAACAGCGCAGGCTTCACAGAAGGATCTCATACCTGTGTAGCAAGAGAGCCTTGAACAGATTTCAATTGCAACCAGGGAACATCCTGTGAGCTTGTTGGGGCGGGCAATGCGGCAATTTTGGCGGCAAGCACGAAGGCGTCAGCGTTGCCCTTTGAGGCACCAGCACGGAAGTCCCAGACAGGACTGAGGCTGCTCCCAGATGTTATGAAGTAATGGTTGCCCATGAAGCCGAAGCCCATTATCTTCGAAAGACTGGGTGTTTTTGACGTCGTTGAGGCGGGGGTGCTGTTCCACGCGGCGAAAATTGTGTCCTGGACGGTGTCGAACATGGGTTTAACCCGGGCAAGGCAGGAAAGGTCGTAGAGATCGGCAACGGCACCAACGGATCTGCAAGGGCAATTAAGCAAAAGCAGTTTTGGGAAAGATGTATTTTTAACTCACGTATATGTACCAGTAGCGCTGCAAGTGTAATTTTGGATCCCGACGCCAAGAAGTACGTATGATGTAGGGTCGGTGGGAGCAGCAAGGGCGGTTTGACCAGAGGGAAGAATGAGTTGGTCAGAGGTGACATTGCAAGTACACCTTCCCGGTGTTGGACGCGCCAGACCGGATGGCGGGCCAGGGAACGACGGAGGGGCGAAGAATGGAGGAGCGGCGAAGGCAGAGGCGACAAGCGCCATTGAGAAAAGAGACGAGAACATGGCTGGAAAGTTGAAGTTTATATGTGGAGGTGGTCTTGGAAATAGTGGTGTATCAAACCGAGCACAGTCGCTAACGATGGACGATAGGAAAAGAATGGAAAAAGTGCCTACAAGACACGGAAAAAAAAGGAAACAAAAAGGGATTCTGGGGAATCGCCTACGTTCCTTGTCTGCCTTTATACCAATTCGCCTATACACATAAAACACAAAGACAATTCAGGGCTTCGGGTTCCACTGAAAAAGCCGTTCATACATACCGATTGCCCTGAATCCATCTGGCCTCATTGATTATACATACTGCGCCGGGATGTTTCTCAGCTTCGGAGAAAGTGTGGTTTCTGTACGCGTAGTATTCACGGCAAGTTCATCGGATATCCAATTTTGAATCAAATCAGAAGATTCTCTGATCCAAGTTGAAACCAATGAGCTGCAGAACGGTCAAGCTTCAAGCTTCAAGCTTCAAGGACAATGCTTCACCTTACTTCACTCTGTATGTACGACCCCATTGGACGAGGTCAAGAATGGTCAAGTGCGGACCACGTGTGTGCCTTTAACTGTCTCGTCTGAGTTCACGGCGCATCCAAGAAAATCAATGGCAGGTGGATGCGCGCCCTTGGCGCCACTGGATTTTCAAATATCGTCAAGCGCCCATATCGATACTTTTTGATCCAAACAAAATCCTTAAAACGATCCATACAACCCAGATTGTGCTCCGGGACCCATGAAGAATTGTGAGCTGGTAACGTTGACTCAGATCAACGTGCAGTGCACCACCATCTCTGTTGTATTTCTGAGGTATTTGTTCCTCGACGGTGTAGGACCGGATAATTAAGGAAACGTCGGTGCCGGTGCCTTGTTACCGCTAGATGGCAACTATTGTATACTTATGTATGTAGTCCCCATGAGTCCCCATGCCCCCCGCGTACCCCACGTTCCTTGTTTTGAATTTATGAAACAGTTGACAGGCGGTCTCGGTCGGGGGATAATCAAGATGTCTGTATGTAGATAAGCGTCGTCTCGAGCCGTCTTGTAATCGTCCGCCATTTGAATGGTACATATGTATCGGTATTCAACGTATTGGACTTGCTGTCGGGCCCAGGTGTCCTGGCAGAAACTCTCCGAATGGATCCATGCCATATCTTTCTTTGAAGAATAAAGCTATCCTCGGACGGCCTGGTGGCCTGTGAGACCAATGTGAGAGTGTTCGCACCGTTTATCGACGATTTCCTTTCGGAAAGAAAAAGACAAGGGTTCATTTTGCCAAAGAACAAAAAATCGGTTTGACAGAAGTTTATCAGACGATTATTTGCTTGAAAAACTCAAAATAAATCTTTCCCATGTTGATTTACATATCCGAGGGTGCTCATCAGCTGGTTTCCATGAAAATCTGAAAGTTATGGAACACCTTGAATGATCGACTCCTGGACTCCCTTTCCCTGAACATCGAGGTCAACCCTAAATATTGAATATTCCCGACCACTTTATCCTTTCTCTGAATCTTCCATGGACGTATAGAACAAAATGATCATGATATTCATGATAAAAAAGCGTTACCTCGTAAATATACAAGCCCAGATCAACCGTCTGCACCGTGTTCAAGTGGTGTAGCGATAACCACTCCACTTGTCCCCTTTCTCCCTCTTCGCGTCTTCAACGGTAGCATACCGACCGTTCTTTTCGTTTTCGGGTTTGTGGGTATCTGGATCCTCTTCAATCCACTCGGTTCTTTCTCCTCTTTCTCGTCGTGCGTTTTCTCGTTTGAGCAAGATGAGGAATGCGGTGGAGGAGATAAACCCAAACGCGATGTACATCAGCACAAGACCTGCAGTGACGAGAGAAGTTATTTTCGTTTCCTTGAAGAATGTTTATTTATGGCGTACCGTGTCCCAAAGTATACCATGGTTTATCCTTAGCGCGATACTGATACGGATGTCAGTGCCGAGAGTATGAGAAGAAAGTGTGTTATTGTTGTTGGACTTACCACATTGGAGCTTACAGCACCGTTTATATTTCCACTGAAACGTCGAACGGAAGAAAGATAAGCAGAGGTTCGTCTGACACACTTTTCGAAAGAAAGAGAAAAGAGAATTTCTCAACTTACAAGCTGATCACCATTGCCATAGAGACACTGCGCTTGTACGACCCTTCAACGTTATTTGCGACCCACGATCTACAAAGTGAGTTTATTGCTTATCAGCTCAAAACTATTAGGCGAAACATGGGAACTTCGATGACGTACACAGTGTTAGCTGTAACAACACAAAGACCATATCATCAGCAATCTGTCAGCTTTCACTTTGAGAAATTCCTTTAGCTCACAGATTACAGGATATATTCCACTATCAGAACATTGCAAGAAACGTCAGAACATGGAATGATATTGACCATACAAATTAAAACAAACGCACCATGTTGCCATATAAACAGCAAAGTAAGACAATGCAGGTTTTCTTGACACGATTAAGATGATGTATCCAACAGCGCCTGAGGTAAATCCCATGGTCAGATCGGGAGGCATGCTGAACTCGATAAGACCCACCTATAGTTACGAAAATGCTGAAGGTTCGCTTCAGTGCTCAGTTTTGTTAGAGGACCGTAATTGAGGAATACTCACATGTTGAAGTATCCTCGTTTACCCAAGCGATCAGCCAAAAATCCAACTCCACAAGTGATGATGCAAGCGAAGGTGTAAACCGGGACAGTAAGCAAGTTAGCTGGCGTAGCAGTAAATCCTGAAAAAACAATAGGTGTCAAAGAGTTTACAGAAATAGATTCACGAAAAGCCCCACCCAGCTAGACATTTCTTTCAGTGAATTGGTTTTGTAAAATGAATGAGGGGTACGAACCTGATTGATGATGGTTGGGAGGAAAAGAGAAAACGCATAGAGTGGCATATCAACTCCCGCATAGACGACCACTGTAATCAAAGAATTGAATAAAGGATCATCGAAACCTCCAAGTGAGCCTTACTTCCGAGCCAAGTTTTCCAGTCCAGCAAACTCGCAATGACATACTTCATCTTAAAATCCTCTCCAGCAGCACTGAACTGGTTATCATCCTGCAGCCTGCGAATAACGAATGTCCGTTCTTCCTCCGACAGGAATTTCGCGGTGTCTGGGAAGTCCTGGATGATATAGAATGACAATGCTCCCGCAATGACCGTAATCAGCCCTTCGATAACTATCACGTATTTTTGAGTTTCTCTGAAATCTGCATGCTTTACGGATGGTAACGTACTGAAGATCCACGCCCAAGCCGGCTTTCCTCCAACTCCATCCATGTTCGAAATAGCAGCCTTTTTGAAAGTCTCAGGTGTTGCACATGGGATGCGATTCTTTTTGATCACGAACCGCGAGTAAGCCACCGAATGCACCGGAAACAGTGGCGGCAGAAAAGAAGATTGCAGCGCGAAGCCCAAATTCTGAACGCTTGTACCAGCTTGAACCATGTGAGGGAAAATTCAATGTGATGAGATCGAGACACCTACCACGACAAATAGTAATTCACTCCGGGGAACAGACCAGCCTCAAACATGCCCAAAAGCCATCTCATACCTATATTGGAGTGTTTTTTCTTGGATCAGTTTAATTGGACTGGACATTGAGATTCGAGCTTACCCATGAGTTGGGGGAAGTTATGAACAACGCCTTGAAGAGTCTATGATGTCCAAATGTCAATGAAATGTGCATACATTTGGTGGATATCTATAACTGACCATCATTATTCCCCAGAAAAACATCAAAAAGGACAACCAAATAGAAGGCCGAAGACGTTTCAAAAACACATTGGATGGAACCTCGAAGATGGCATAGCTGAAGAAGAAAATCTAAAAAAAAGTGTAAGCGATAATTTGGAAAGTTGAAATATCACCCAACTAACCGTAAGGGAGAGCAAGTACTGGTTGTCGGTCATGTGAAGACTCTTCTCGAGGTTGTATAGCTATTAGCATCCATGTGAGCAAAGCGACATCTTGGGCAATACTGGAGCCAAAAACTTGTTAATCACCTTAGCACTACGAATTCCACACGCAAGTCAGCGACTATCCCAAATGAAATACAAAAACAATCTCACTTTCCAATACTCGTTCGATCGAGGAAACTGAGGAGATACAAGAACGACAACCACGGGATCAGCGCGATGTCGATCTTCCTGAGCAGCTTGCGCTCGTCTATGCCACTTGTGTCGACATCTGCGTTGTAGATCTCGGTTTTGTTTTTCTTCCCTTCTACAGAGGCTTCTGGGTCGGAGACGCTGGGAGAAGGAGTCCGCTTTTCCATGGTGCGGGGGAGAGGATACGAGAACGGGGACGCGTGGCTGACAGGAAGAAGAGTGTAAAACCCCCCAGAACGCTAACGAAGGTGGGTTCTTTTTGTATGACAGGAGGATACGTCCTTTAACCTTGAAAACTTCCCAAGATATAAGTAAAGAAATAAAACAGGTATGATTATTGGCCATGTAATGCACCCATCCAGCATCATACATAACTCCAGATTGCCGTGTATCCCCCGCGTAAGATGTACTTTTTGAGGTCACATTGCTCCGACGTGGTCAAAATAAGAAGCAGATTGAAGGATTGGTTATATTTGGAGTACCGGGTGGCTTGAATTGGGTGGGTGGGGAGTACGGAAGGAGTTAGAACTTACCCACAATAAGTTGTCATGCTATCCGTGCCGACGGACGAACAGAAGGCAGGAGAACGCAGCCGAAAGCCTTGCGATGATTTTATGTAGATCCATATGAATAGACATCATAGCGTAAAAAGTGATAGGGTCTCTTGATAGCGCACTCCCATGTCGTCCCAAAATGCAGTCGGGTGGCCGGTTCAATGCACAATAGTTCTCCGAAATCGTGCCTAGAAAGAGAAGAGTGAGAAAAGTGTCCTAGGACGAGCAATCGGCTAAGCAGGGCGTACTCTGTTTATACTTAGCGAGCAGGCACGTCTACATGAGAGCCGAGACGCAGAATGCCAATCTACTCTTCTGTCGCGTCGCCCTTAACACGGCGCTTCTGTGACAACCAGCGATCAAGCCCTAATTGAATGGTCTGGGGGAAGCGGGGGAAACGAAGGCATCAACGTCGAGCGAGATAGCCGATGGACGACGATAGCAAGAGATGACTTGGGGCTGGACGTGTTTGCGTGGTTTTGTAAAAGCATACAACACTTATACTCTGTGTGGTTCAGATGTGTAAGTCATTCAATAGTGGGATATCAAAGCGAAAATAGACGTGTCTTCCAAATGGAATGAAGAATGAACAGGATCCCACATGCTCCCCATCTGTGATATGTCCTAACGGAGCGGCAGAAAGCCTGAAAAGGCGTCAATATGTGGAGGTTCTGATCATCGAAAATATGAGAAGTTGGGGTGGAAAGCCTGGTTGTGGATGATTTTCAATTCAAACAAGACGGATGGCGCGTAGGGACATAGACTTCATTTTATCCAGTAAGAGAGAAAAGGAACAAAGGAGAGTTTTATTGGGGGGCATAGGGACATTACTTAGGACTGCCAGTGGGAGTTGTTGAGTGTGAGGGAGAGTCAGGGAGAAGCCGGCTGCCGAATGACCGCTGACAAATCTTATTTGTACATGCTACTTCAAGAGATCCTTGACAAGCGGGCCCAATCAAGCCAAGTGGGCTTCTCGGAGACTTCACCTTGACTTGTCTTTTTACTCACTCCAAATTTACGCACCGCTCACGTCCTCACTGGTGCCTTTTCGTAGTATATTCTTGGGGTAGATTCAACCCAAGGAACTATTCATAGGCTCCCCATGAATACGTTTACTACCACGTTCTGGGGCTTTAATATTTTGGTTATTACCTCCCTTCTCCGATCTCGCCAGCGAACCATGCCCTGCATCGTTGATCCGAAATGAAGAATTTGTGAGATCGTAAACGGACGATGAAGACCCACTCGAAACGAACGCTTCGGTTCGTAGACAACGTCCTCCTCGCTTTGACTCCGATTCCTGTGGCCATTTTTCATTCCTTCTCGGCTCATTCATTTTCTTTTGACAAGGTACTTGAATGCACCGGCCGTAAGAGCCACGACCCAAGGCTTGAAGCTGAGAAGACCATCCACCACTCGATCACCTTCACGATTCATATAAACAACCACGTTCTGGGGACTCCAACTTTCATTTCTCTCTTGGCCAACGCAAAATTAAAACCCTCGATCGTGTTGTGCCTTCAGTGCAACCCTCGTTTGTTGCTCGATCTCTTCTATTCCGCATGATCACCCTCATCATTGACATCCTACTCTAGCACCAGATTAACGTTCCTTACGAAATGTGCCGTAGGGCTCTTTAACCTTGCTCGAACCATCGACCAATCCTCTAGTCACTAGATCCGAAAGCACATATAGGCCCCATTGGGTTCCATCCTCGCATACACAGCGGGTTAGTTGTATTCGAAGGGTCAGTAATAGTCGGATGGTTTTGGATTACGGCATTATCTCGAGCAGCTACATCCTTCTGCTATTCGAGGATCCGCCCACGCAATACTTTGCCAAGCTGTATGGCATCTGTTCACGCATTCTGCGGTCTTTCTGTCGTCTCCTACACCAATAACGACCTCCTAAAGCTCTGCACCAGCCGGATCCTTTTCCGTGACACTGTTGTCATGAACCGTCAACACAAATACCACATCCCCTCTCTTGGGCATTTGCTCACCCACGCCCTTGTACCGCATTCACACACTTCTCCTTCATCATGCGCTGCCCAGACGATTTTGCACCAACTCAACCAATCACCACGAGAGTATGAGACGGAGGGCTATTTATACACGCCTTCCGCTGTTGATGTAAAACGATGAGCCATCCCTTAGGATCCAGAAGTCTGCTCTTTGCTCTCTGATGAGTTTATAGTTTTGATTGTATTTGCAGCACACGAATGAAATTTTTAGTGAAAATAAAGTTCGCTTCGGATCTTGAGAAGGGAGGACTTGCAACGCACACTTAGGATGTGAAGGATGACTTGTGCAAGTTGCTGACGATTGAATACTTGTTGACTCATGGCTCCGGAGTGCAAGTGGCCCCGGAAACGGGTGAAATATAACGGTCACAGTGAATCATGATCCGGTGGTTACAGTATGGAGGTGTGGGGTTTGACTTCCGCACTTTGAAGGAAACCCCGGGAGATGGAAGAGTCAGTAAAGTCATACATAAATTGATTGTACTGTGACAAGAATGAGGTGTATACAGCTGCAGTATTAGTTGTGTAAGTGCGGATCCCGCGAAGAGTCCATTGTTAACGTCTGAATCGAGGCCAGGGACGGCTTCACAACCCCAACTGCAATAAAACGGAAGTGAACGAATGACTCCATGCCGACCGCTTGTTAAAATTTCAGGCTTCCACGAGTCGTCGGAACTTCATACATACATATGGATGTGAGAGGTCCTCGTGGGCGGGATGACGAATTTGAGGGGGTTTATCGGGATTTGGCTGTATGCAGGCTTTGGTCTTGAAGAAGCATGTTGTACAGACTGGTTCCAGTTCAAAGACAAAGTCAGGACTCTGAACAGAGTACATATGTATGTATTGCAGGGTCTCAGGGCTTGATCGTATCTATAAAGTACTGAATAAGTACTTATCAGTCGACTATCAACATCAATCCTTATCGCAAATGGGCACATGAGCCGCGAAAGGTCGCGAATGAATGTGATATGGGACTGGACCCTGCACAATTAAGGGCCGGAGTGGGCGAGCGCTAAAGGCACTGATGACATGGGTTTGCATGTACGGGGGTCCGGGGCAAACGAATGTCGCAATACCGGCGTTGGTACTTTTATAGAGGAATCCCCCTTTGCAGCCCTTTGCGTAGGTTTCCCCAGATGAGATATATATATACACCTACGTGTCGTCTTTCTTTGTTATGTTGAGAAGATGAACCGGCCGGAGAAGGATGTCAATCAACAAACACCCCACAAGTTATTATTGAAGACTTCGTGGAGTGGGTCTATCGTTATGAATTCCATTCGTGCATAGTCGATTTTTTGACGTTTGGTCTGGGATTTTTGGAGGTGAGCCTGGGGTCGGGGGCGGTTATGAGCCGAAGAATGGTGAATGAGTAGACTAGAACTGCACAGATTCAAGCTTCAAGCAGCTTCAAGCTCAAGCTCAAGTTGAAAAGCGTCTAAGAGGCTGTTGGTGAAGAGCCGGGCGGGAAAGATATCAACAGGCGGAGATCCGGGAAAGGAGAACAGGCGGTGTGTGACAGTGTCACCCCTCCCGCTCGGTCCGATACTATCTGTTCTTGGCACCGGTGACATTGTGACTCTCCCTCCCTTACTTCTTTCTTTTCTTATTCCTCCTCCTCCCCTTTCTTTTTCATTTTCCTCTTTTTTTTTTTCACAGTTGACCTTCATGGCCAACTATCTCCCCGTTCTACTCGTCTCGGTCAACGCAAACGCCGTTCCAGACGACTCTTCCCTTGTTACTCTCCCCCGTGGCCAGGTCGACTATCTCTCCCATGACTGGGAGGAAGAGGATGTCTGGCGCTCATGGCGCAACATGACCAGGAAGAAGAATGAGATCACAAATGGTGTTCGTCTTGAGAATGCCTCCTGGAGAACCTGGTGGAAGCAGCGCAACAAACTAAAGACCATCTCTCCCGAGACTCTCAACTGGTTCGTCCCTACTTTTCCGCCTTGTCTGTTCGTGTCCTCAGGTTTTTAAAATCGAATAGGCTCAAGGACTCCGATGTTACATGGCTATATGGCCCTCTCCACACAGCCGTAGAGTGGACTCCACCCCCCAAACCTAAACCCGTCCCAGACACAGTCGATTCAACCAATCCCGCATCCGCCCACGACCGGCTCGATCTCTCAGAGTCCAAGTCCAAGGTCCCTTCTCGCCGCGTCGCTCCTTACAAACCCATTCTTAAGCACCGAAGCATAAGCGACCTTCTCACCTCAGACCTCCCCCCAACATCCCCCATTTTCAGCCCAGTCGAATCCGAGGACGAATCCAACGAGGACACTGCCACGAGACAGAACACAGTCGCGAACGGCGCAGATCCCACCTCCCTTGTTTCTCATTCCCAGTTTTCATCCAGATCTACCTCAAAGGCCACGGCTAAACGACCCCCCCTTATCCATACCAAGAGCGATACCCATATCACCCGATGGGGAGCTAATAGAGCCTTCCGCAAAGATTCACCTCCGCGTATCGATCCCCCTGGCCTTGATCCCTCCAAACCTTCGACCGATTATTTCTCTTCGCTCCCTCCGTCTTCCTCTTCATCCTACTCGTTGACTTCGACCTCCCATATCCCTTCCGCAGCCAGCGGGTCTATCCGCTCTTCGCTTTCTCAGGACTCGAGCACCTCCAGCGAAAATACTGGGGGTGTGACCTCTGGTGGCGATCCGCGCGGATCACATCCTGGCCACCATCTACATCCTCACGGAAACGGACAGGTTCACAAGAAGAAACATATCAGTTTCAACACTTTTGTCGAGCAATGCATTGCGATCGAGAAGCCCAAGAAGAATGCTTCTGGCTATTTTGGTTTCGGTGTTGCTCCCGGTCCTCTGGAAGGCTGGAACGGAAGGGTGAATTATCTGGATGACGATGGGTGCGTTTTTTCTTTTGTTTTCAAAATTAAAATCAATTCATTATGTTTTCTAATCTACACGTTGCGATAGATACGACGAAGATGAAGATGATTCGGATGAGGAAGATGATGTTGTCGCTACTAACTGGCAAACACAAACACCACGCCCACGACAGTCAGGGGCTCGTGGAGTGAGAAACGACTCCGACTCACCCATCGAAGAAGAGGAGGAAGATGAGGATGATGATGGTGTGATCGAAATGCGGGCATCAATCCACCACCGCATAAGAACACCGAAACCGACACCGAGCAAAAAACAGCCTCGCTCTCAGTCAACCGTGTCCACCACGTCCTCTTCGTCATCCACCTCAACATCAACAACAAATTCTTATGGGAGCGAAAGCAATAGCAACGGTACCTTGGACACCAGTACCTCCTCACCCTCGGGCTCCTTATCGCCTTCACGGAGGTCGCCTACGAGCATGGGACCAAGTAAGGCTGCCTCTTCCTCCTCCTCTTCTTCATCTGCCACTGCCGTCGGCCGAAGGGCATACTCTTCCTCCACTTCGACGTATCGGTCATCCAGCTCACGTCGCGGTCCGCTCCCGCCGACGCTTATCCGCACCGCATCCGACTCGGCGTATCCCCGCCAACGAACGCCACACGCATACCAGCACTCGCAGCGTGAGCATGTGACAATCGCTCCTATCGCGCCGACCATCCTGAAAACGACAGGCGCGTGGTCGGAGGGATTAGGCGATGAGGGGGCTAGTGATGATGGCATGTCGGCGTTCGGCGTCGGGGGTGGAGGATGGGGATGGGACTCAGCTTTCTCGTCGTCTTCATCGTCAGCTACAGTTTCGGGTCACGCTGCGGGAGATAAGAGGAGAGGCGGGTTTGCGTCGAGGAGTCCGACGACGGAACACGGATTCGGGACTTTCGGTATGGGGAAAGGATCTTCTCGGGCGTTTGGAATAGCCATGGGTCAATCTGCCCAAGACGAGGAAGAGTCCCAGGAATCGGACGGGACGCCCGTTGAGCTGGTTTATGTTCCGACTCTGAGCAGTCATTATGCTATGGGCTTGGATGAAGGTGGTATGGGGGTCTATTATGACGGACAACCTCCTCATCCTTACGGGCCTGGATATGATGTGTATAGACAAGGGTATGAGGATGAGGACCAGGACAGGGCGGAGGTCGAACAGGTCGAGGACGTTTCTCAAGCAGATTATCCACCTTTTAGCGCGTCAGGGTCAATATCAAGGTCTCCTGGAAGTTCAGCACCGGTACAAATCATGGGTGTGGGCTCCCATCGAAACCATATACCCAGTGTTGTCGTCAACGACCCGTCCGGCACCGTGCACCCCAGCTCGCTGCCTTCGTCGTATCGAGGAGCTCGGCCCATCCCTGTGACACATTCTAAGGCCAAGAAGAACGAGGAGGAAGATGCGTATGATTTCTTCGAGGGTCCGGATCTTGGAGAAGAGTATTACTATGCGCGCAGAGGCGGAAGAGGGCTTGAGCGGGATCGTGAATCCGAATCATCTACAGCTCCGATCGTTACTGCGTCGGGAAGTTTAGGTATGGGTGGTGCCCGGGAAAGAGATAGTAGAGATAGAGGGTCCGATAGAAGGCATTCACGGAGCAGAGACAGGACAGGATTCGGAGGGTTGAGCGCTGCGGGTAGTGATGGGAACGAGGAGAGGCAATCGCGGAGCAGGAGTCGGAGTCATAGCAGGACACCTTCACCTGCAATGACAGGGTCGACGCCTATGGCTGGAGGGTCTACGGTGGTGGGCATGCCGTACAGCACAGTGACTGTGGGCGGAGTGGGAGGGGCGAAAAGGAGAAGTTCCTCTGTGTCATCGCCCTCAATTGGACCTGAACTTTTATCGCCGTCTTCACAAATGGGCACGACCAGAGGCCGCCAGCAGGATGGACCCTCGTCGTTTGGAGGAAGGGATTCTCGCTCCTCGTCGTCTCAACAACAACAGCCTGCACGAGGAAGATCAAGCACACGGACGTCCTCGTCCTCGTCCTTGTCCTGGGAGAGGGAGCGCAGTGGATCGCTTGGAAGCAGCCCTATTGGGAGCTTAAGCCCTGGTCCTGGGTCGGATAGTCGGTTGGGCAACGGAGTTGGCATCGGCGCTGTCCTTGGTGTCGGCGCACATGCTGGACGAGCTGAGAGAGATAGTACGGGCAAGGATAAAGAACGTGGAAGGGAGAGGAGAGGGCGCGATCGCACGAGTGGGAAGGTTTTGAGCGCAAGCGAGACGGAGAGCCCTGTTGGGAGGGCCAACGAGATGGGGGCCGCAGGTAGTGCCGATGTCGATGCGGAATCAGCGGCGGAGTCTGTCGCCTCTGCGTCGAGCAATAGCAGAACCGTCGCTCCAGGTACACCATCCATGGACGCCAGCTTTTATGGCAGCACCACTTCGTCCTCGTCTGGAAGCACAACCACCAGTACGAGCAATAGTACCATCAAAGCACCTCTTGCTGTTTCCGACGACATAGCTGCCTCTGGAGGTGGCGAGGAAGATGCGGAAGCGATGTATTTCCGTCTTGCAGAGGAAGAGCAAAGGCGACGTGTACATCCTACACCGTCCAACTCCCCTGTGGTCGAGATGAGGAGGAGGGTTTCGCCACCGACCACGACGACACAGGCTGACGCCGATGGCTCGGCTCTCGCGAAGACCAAGAGTGTCTCCAGTGGCAGCGGCAGTAGCAGCGGCAGTGGTGGTACGACACCAACAGGGGCAGGAACCACATCGCCTCCTTTATCTGAGGTGTTGACTCCATCCACGACACCTTCGATAAGTGCGGTGTCTGTCCCAGCTCAAGCCCAAGGTCATCACCGAACATCATCTTCTGTCTCGTCCACAGCGTCAGCCTCACTTCTCGGGGGCATAAGCGCGTCTCAGCCAGCTCCAGCTCTATCGCCAGCGAAATTGCGTCCGCCACCATTGATACCTCCTCCCGCTGTCCTCGTTCAACCAAGTACATCTTTCACTGCTGTGGTCTCCCCCAGATCGCCGAGCTTGGGCAGGTCGTCCCCGGCGCGGAAAGTCTCAATGTCGGGGTCGAGTGGACGGTCAGATAGCCCTGCTCTGGAGGTTGTGAATTCGAGTTCGAACGCTACCATCGTCGGCAAGGCTGTGGACATTGTCTCGAGCGCAGGGGCATACCTTGGCTTGTGGGGAAGAGATTCGGCAGAGGGGAATTGACTGTAAGATAGGTTGGGAGGCTTTTTGTTGGGATGAATACCCGTCCAGTCAGTCAGCCGCACTCGGTCTCTTTGTCCGTCCTTTTATTGAACACCCTTATTTCCCTTCGGCCAGATAGCAACATATAAATACCCACCCACGCTCTTTCTCTTGCCTATCTTTCCCTCGTGGACCTATCGACTCTTGCGTCATATGAATGCCTGGAATGGATCGCGATATCAGTTACGATAGGGTGTGCGTGCATGCATACACACCATCGGTTTTGCTTTTCTCGTTCGGAATACCATCGTTCTTCCCTTTCTCTCCTTTCGGTCGAATTCTGATCTAGTAAACTCGGCATCCCTCGTTCTCATCAACTCCACCTTTCTCTTAGCAAAAAGAACACCAGTGATCCCGTTTCATTTCCTTTCTGACCATTCTTTTCTTATCACCGTCGTCGCTTTCTTTCCTGTATCTTTCCACCTGCCGGCCCACTGCCCCTCTTTTTAATTTGGCTTATCATGATATTTTTATACCTACAGTTCACATACTAACGATCCCATGGAGCCTTTAAACTATAAACCTATTTGATATCCCAAATTCAGCATCGCTTTCTCTAAACTACAGATATTCGGTCCTTCCACCGTCGGCCTTTTCTCTCCTGCCCCCCAGTACAATGGGCGTTCCCTCTTCTATTTCTTCTTGCTTCCCATTCCATCTCAATTCCGTTACATCTTCCACTTTCAGTCGTAGCAATCATTGTTTCATTCGTCTTGGTGTATTTTTCTCAGGCTTTGGGTTAGGTCATGATGTCAATTTCTGGGTCTACACTTCCGTTCCTCTCTCTATATTTTTTCATCGTTCTTGTTTTGGACATTGTAATCGCATGCAAGTCTTTTAGTTAGCAGCACCTTCTGTCCGTGTATCATTTGTAGTATCACACTGTCTTTTTCGTCCTCGATTTTTTCTTACCTGGAATTACACATGTAGATTCAGACGAAGCCACTTTAAATTAGTACGATACCGTAAGCTGGATCCCAGTCAAGATCCCGCACTTTCATACCCGCATAGCTTATCCATGTACCTACTTCTTGATTTATTTCATTCTTCTTGCCTCCTTGGATTATGATCATCAATAGCTTTAAGGCCCTTCATGTGGTATAAGGTGGGTATGTATTATGGAAGTCCCTGATTGGCATTATGGAAGTAATGAAGCTATATACTGAGCTTGGTGTCGCCAGACGGCTAGCGCTTCTGAACGAAAATAAACGACTCCTGCGTAGAGTTTACTCGACACAACCTTGGGCTTCGTACATTGCACTCTTGTCTGAAAGAGTATCCAAATGTTCAACCATCCCCTCTACGTCTCGTTCTGGTGTGCACTGAATAATTCCAAACGGTCATCTTCTCTTCTCGGCAGAGCATCGACATGTAAGGTCGAAAATCCAAATAAATCCAATTCCAGCCTCTTCAATTGAGCTATGAACCCTAAGTTGGGCAGAACCTGCGGACTGGCACGAATTACGAGCCCCAAAGCTTGGCTCAAAGGCATGGAATGCACCACCATCAGATAGGCCACAACGATGGTCGGAGAACGGGAGACTCCAGCAGCGCAATGGACAAAAATCCTTCCTTGCCCATCGTTGGAACTCAAGGCAAACTTGATTATTTCTATCGCAGACCGGACGGTTGGGCCAATTAAAGCACCGATAGAGTCATCAAGAGAAAGCCAGTGGTACGTGACGCCCTCTATTCGTCGATATGGGGCTTCACCGATGCTGAGAACGTGGGTTATTGAGTTGGAAGTTAGAAATTGGGACGATGAGGCCGATGAGCATGAGCCAAAGAAAATGATGCCTGGGGGGATAATTACGGACATGAGGCCTTGAGGTCGTGGTTGGTAAAAATGCGTCTTATCGATCAAGTCCAGGTGGACCTTAGCTTTACATCCGATGTCAAAATCCCTTGCCAGGAGTCCGGGCCGGACAGTTGACGCAGCAAGAGTTCGGCGCCTAATACCCACGCGTCCCTGTGTGAATCAACTTCTACGACACACATTTCCACATTTTCCTGCAAGTAACCTGTTCACAAAAGGCCCACATATCGGACGTGCTTCGTTGTGTTGATTGATCTCCACACCGAGGCCTGAGGGACAGCGATGATGCAATGCTTACTGCCTGGGTTTTCCCATCTGGACTTCAAGTTGACTTTGCACCCTCAGAGGGAAAGATAAAAGGTGACTGAAGTGATATGTTGAGACTACTGAGTGATGCTACCACAAGCCAAGCCGATGCGCAGCAACAGAGTTACTGCGAGGATGTCACCTGGGCGCTTGCTTATCGGGCTTCAAGGGCACGCTGAATAGATTTGGGCGGAAAACATTTATAATCGGAAAACGTTCTTGAGTATAAAACTCAGCTGTGCTCGATAGTAATCGCCCATCAAATTCTCCCTCAGTCAATACCTCTAATTTACTCTCTAAAGATGAAGCCAGTCATCGAGCTCCTGTCATTCACTGCATCGGAGGAGTACCTCGCTGATCACTCGCTGTCGTCTACTGCATTTGAATATATCAGCAAGGTTGAAGGCTTCGTAAAGTAAGCACAGCCATTCGAATATATCTTCCTCCAAAATCTGATCTTAACACTAGGGGCTTCCAAGGATTTTCAGTCGAGGATCCCTCCCAAGGATATTATCTTAGGCAGGCCTGTTGATACTTTTGATCTATTGTCTTCTCATACACCGCATTTTTATAGTCTGGGAGAGTTTTGCTCGTTATGAGGCGGCAGGAAAGAGAGAAGATTTCCCCGCTTTCCTAGTATCCTTGAAAACCACTATTAAGGACAATCTTGTCCTTCAACACGTCGATTTTGATGACGATACCACAAACGCCTTCAGTGCACCAGTCACCGAATTGTCTATTGTAAAGCCCAAGGAGGGAAAAACGCAGACTGATGTTGACTCAATCATCGCATCAATGAAGGAAGCGGCTCCTATTATTCCAGGAGTTCACACCCCGATTGTGTGGGGACCAGTCAAGCAAAATCCAGAGAAGTATGCATTTGTTGCAGGATGGGATAGTATCGACGTCAGTAAATCTTCCAATGTTCCTCATTTATACCAATTGACCTTTCAACTTAGGCTCACATGAATGCACTCAAAGTTTCCCCAGTGGATGTATTGGCACACAAACTATTCGAGACTGCAGATGTGACCGTCGTTCATTTGGCTTTACAGCCGATGAAGTAATGTAACCTGGGATGTATTTACTTAAAGCGGCTTTCTTCATGGAACTCGCGAGCCTAGTACAAGCGTTTGTGGAAGTTGATCATGATTCTGATCCATCGCCCTTTAACGCTACTCATTCTGGTACATGGGCTGAAATGGAGCATTAGAGTCCCTGTTTAAGCAGGACAACCGAACTATGTGAGCGTGAAGGAAGAATGAAGCCTTATCGTCAGGGACAAAATTCAGAGTCTGTCACAAAATTAAGCGCCCGTGAAGGCTTTGAGATTGTTCGAATGGTAAAATTTTTTTACAAACGCGCCCCGTGGCGTGCAATAAGATTAAATCTTTTCCTGTCGTTAAAGGTTTGATTACTGAATTAACACCACAGCTTGCTCACGAGGTTCATTCATCCAAATCAAAATCATAGGTCTAACCTCTCAAACAAAAAATATCCCCGATGTGTTTCTACGAGAGTCCTAAAAATGATTCCAAGACTACTTGTTCTTACGCCAGGAGAACGCTTGCCTGGTTAGTTGGAAGTCCAAATGTTTGAATATTGTTTCTCATAACACGCTCGAAAACGCCGTAAGCACTGTGAGATAGAAAGTTGCTCTCGGGATAAACCAGCCAACCGAGCCTTTTCTTTCTTGCTGACGTCGACACCGCTGGGCAAGTCTAAGCACTCGGCGCTGATGAAGGGTAGATGAAGGGGTGCTTATACGCGGGCTTTCCCACCTGAACTTGACTTTGTATCAGCGAAATACAAAAGATGCTAGGGTTTGTGTCCTCACTAAAATCCTTATTTATGCCAGCACTACCAATTGTACATTTATGAACTCGTCGTTGTTCCGAGTTTTTAGTTGATTTATAGGCAAATTGTGCGATATTTTGCAAGCATCATGGGGAACATTGTAATGGTTACAAATAGCTCTGTCATGCCGGTGTCGTCATTACAAATACAGCACATCCGATGCTGATGCGGCCACAAGCCGATCCGATGCGCAGGAACAGAGTTAGTTACTGCAAGGATGTCACAATCCGCCTATCGGGCTTTGAGGGCATGTTGAATAACAATCTCCTTCAAACCCTTGCCAATAACAGAGTTCTCCGATTTCTTCCTGCTTGATTGGTGAGCACAGATGTAATCGGAAAATGTTCTTTGGTAAGTATAAAACTGAGCCGTGCTCGATAGTAATGGCCCATCAAATTCTCCCTCAGTCAATACCTCTAATTTACTCTCCAGAGATGAAGCCAGTTATTGAGCTCCTGTCATTCACTGCAACGGAGGAGTACATCGCTGATAACTCGCTGTCGTCTGCTGCATTTGAATACATCAGCAAGGTCGAAGGCTTTGTAAAGTGAGCACAACCATTCAAAGATATCTTCCTCCAAAATCTGATCTTATCATTAGGGGCTTCCGAGGATTTTCGGTCGAGGATCCCACCCAAGGATATTATGTCGTAGGCAAGCCTGTTGAGATTTTTGATTTATCATCGTCTTTTACACCATCCTTCATAGTCTGGAAGAGTTTTGCTAGTTTTGAAGCCGCAGGAAAGAGAGAAGATTTTCCCGCGTTTCGAGTAACCTTGAACACTACAATAAAGGACAACGTCCTCCTCCAACACGTCGATTTCGATGACGATACCACAAACGCCTTTAGTGCACCAATTACCGAATTATCTGTTGTAAAGCCCAAAGAAGGAAGAACGCAGAGCGATGTTGCCTCAATCATCGCATCAATGAAGGACGCAGCCCCCCTTATTCCAGGAGTCCACACTCCGATTGGGTGGGGACCATTCAAGCAAAACCCAGAGAAGTATGCATTCGTTGCAGGTTGGGACAGTGTCGAGGTCAGTAAATTTTCCGATGTTCCTAATTCATACCACATTAATTGACTTATCCCACTTAGGCTCACATGAATGCACTCAAAGTGTCCCCAGTGGATGTATTGGGACCCAAACTATTCGAGACTGCAGATGTGGCCGTCGTTCATTTGGCTTTACAGCCGATGAAGTAATGTAATGCAATTTTGAAGGTATTTATACAATGTACAAGCAGGACAGCAAAACTATGTGAATGTGCCAGTGAAGGAAGAAAGGAACTTCTTCATGAGGGACAGAATTCAGAGTCTGTCACAAAATTAAGCGCCCGTGAAAACCTGGGGATCGATCATTGGTAAGAAAACATACAATACCCTTGGCATAAGTTTTGTTAAGACGCCTGGCGGGAATCACATAAATCCTTTTCTGCCGTCAAATTTTTCTGGGATTTCGCAGCAGAAGACCCATGGAACCGACTGGGATCTGACTTAATCATCATAACTTACTCGCAAGGTCCATTCATCCAACCCTAAACCATAGATAGCTAAGCAAAAATACAAATCCGCCAAAAAAAATCCCTGGTGCCTTTCAAGTTTCCACGAAAATCCTAAAATTGCTACTACTACAAGACTGATTGTTTCTACGACGCCTCTTGAGCCTGAGGTTTTTCGACAACATTCGAATAGATCTTGGCATGGAGTCGTTTTCTCCTACTCGCGAAAGGGCTGTCGTCCTCGTTCCGAAGGTAATATGCCCAGTCTGCCGCAGGGTCTTGTTCGGTTTGCGAATACCCATTGCCCAAAAAGGCGAAGCGGTTTCCAGTGTACTTTATGTCCCAGTCGTCATATCTAGGTTCGGCCATCGCCTCCAAATAGTGGAGGGTACTTCCTGGCCACAGGACGGTGACCTTGCCGTCTTTATTCTTGTACCATGATTTGCAGGGCCGGCTCCATACTGTCTTCTGCATGAATTGGTCCTTGTATTCGACGAACTCTTTGACGGCATCGAGCTTGGGCTGGACATGGTGGATGTTTTCCGTTTGCCAACGATCCATTAATTTGATAGCGTAGTCTATTTGCGCCTCTGTTCACAACACCGACCATTAGATTATTAAAAAAATCAAGCTTGATAGTTCTCCTTACCCAAGGCAATCAAAACTGGCCCATTGGCGACGGGAGTGCCCGGCCCGCCTACCATGAAATAGTTGGGGAAACCATATGTGGCGACTCCCCAATACGATTCCGACTCTGTCGCCCAAAGCTCGTTGAGATCATGGCCATCAATGCCAATCAGTGGAAACTGGGGCTTGTTGGAGGTGTCGAAGCCAGTGGCGCATACAAGCACGTCCAGCGGTCGTTCGACGCCATCCCCACCGATGCAACCGGTCTCTGTGATTTTCTCGATTTCTCCGAACACGATGTCGACTTTGTCAGACGCAACAGTCTCGAGGTATCCAATTCCTGGAGTAATTCTTCGGCATCCAATCGGCCAGTCGGGAATGAGGAGATTTTCGAGTCTCTCGTTGTGGAGCTTTTCCTTCATTGCGCCCGTTAACATCGCAAACGTGCCCTTTTGGACGTCAGATTCCGCATAGAAGAGTGGCCATAGGGCGCTAAATGCTGTCTCCAGTTCCTTACGGTATTTCATCAAAGCATCAGGGTCTTCGAATTTCCGGCGCTCCTCTTCAGTGTATGTATGCTGGTCGAGCGGCTGCGCAGGCAGCACCCAAGTTGACCTCCGTATGAATTGGGTGATCTTGCTCACTTTGGGAGCGATAGCGGGTAGGACCTGGATCGCGGAGGACCTGAAAAATGGTGCATTTAGCCAAACTCAAATACAGGAAGACGGAAGTGTAACGCACCCGTTGCCTATGATGCCAACATGCTTTCCTTCGAGGTCGATGGAGTCATCCCAACGGGCCGTGTGGAGCATAGGCCGTTTGAAGTTCTCTATTCCCTCGATTTGGGGAAGCCTCCATGTGTTGAGAAGACCACCGGCGTTAAAGAGTATGTCGCATGAATCATGAATAGTCGTCCCATCCTTCAGATTTTGGACATCAACCTCCCAGCGGCCTGTCTTCGCGTCCCATACCGCCTTTGAAACGCGGTGGCTGAGCTTGCAGTATTTCTCGAGATCGTGCTTCTTAGCCAGGCCTTTGAAATACTGATAGATTTCTTTCGAGCCAGCGTACACTGACGACCAGTCCTTGTTGGGCTCAAAGCTCCAAGTGTAGGTGTGTGCAGCTACATCACAAGCGCATCTAATGGATTGTCAGTTCACTGATGTTTCTCACAGAGAAGTACGATAACTTACCCTGGGTATGTGTTTTCATACCAAGTGCCACCCACATCATCATTCTTTTCATAGATTATAAGTTCGTAGTTGGTGAACGATCGTTGAAGTTTGTAGGCGAGGAGAAGCCCTGATGCAGCACCACCAATACATATCACCTTTAAGTGACGCTCCTCGTGTATCGGCTTCTGCAGGCGTTCGTGAAGGACCTCGGGGGCGACAGGTTGGATATGTCCGTTCTGAACTCCCACTTGCTTGACGTCGATGAGACTCATTGGGGGGTATTGCTGAGGAGAGAGGAAGGGAGCTTGAATTGTGCTCCTACGTATTTCAAGCGAATATATATCAGTGAGTGCAATGTAATCCGTATCAGAAAGGTATTATTGGCCATCAGCGGCTCTGACGTTCGCGAGAAGCACAGAGTACATTTATAGCAGAACCGAGTGCAGAAACCGCATGTGTAAGAGGAGCAGCGGGTCATATTCTTGCGAACATTGGAGAGTGTTGGAAGTTGGGCTTATCTTTTTCGTGAGAAATGCTGCATGGAGTGTTAATAATGCCCCAGCGCCCTCTCACCGTTGACGGACGACCGTGCTTAACAATCGAACTTGTCGAATAGAGTCAGATATTTTACTGGAAATGAATATGGCATGATTAATGTAAGTCTTGTCGTTGTGGTTAAATATGTACCACTCAATATGGGGGAGGATACATGGCCCCTGAAATGGGTTAATGACCCCTGAAGGCCTGACCAGTAGTCGTAAGTAGATCTGGTGGAAGGGAGGTTTCCATTGATAAGCCGGCGAGGAGAAATTGTGTTTGATGTAATCACCATAAAAGGGAATACGACGCTGGACCAGGTTAGATCTGACTGACGAAAGAAGCTTGCAAGAAGCTGGCTTTCTTTGCGGATGATCATACTATTAGAGTCGGAAAATCAAGTCATGGGCCAGTGACCTTCCGTCTTCCGTCGGATGAACAGATGCCGAGTGGTTATAGTATGGTCCCAGAAAGCCATGGGAGTGAAAACTCCCGGGAAGAATTCCTTCCTTTAGTATACAAACGGATGCAAGTCCTTGGCTAACAATAGATAAGAATAAGTGCCGTCTGTAGCAGTCTGTGCATTCTCCGCCTGAACATTCAAAGAGCCTCACGTGCCAGTCTGGCCACGGGCGCCTATCAGGGCTTATACCAAGTTCGACAAATTGCTACCGAATTAATTAGATGAATGAAATTTGAGGATCGAGATATTTGAGGGTAGATATACAGCATTTTCTCAATCATCAAATGGGAGGCCCTCTGTTGATGGAGGACATGCCAATGAAGATCCGACGGCAGGAGTTCGTACGACGTATGATCTTAACAACACAGTTCTTTCCTCTTTTTGTTATGATCGGTATTTTTTACATATCCGGAACATCTGTGTGTTCAAATCCCACATTACACACTCAGCAGGTCCAAAGCAAGTAATTCGATATCGAATTATCGAAAAACGGTATCGGTAAACCCCTCAGTAAAAGTGGTAGAGGTAAACACGATCACGTGACACGCGCGTTGACTTTTCGGGACAATGCTCAACGGTCTTTCTTGTTTCTAAGTCCTTACATCTCCTCGTAACAGTCTCTCAGTGCATCATGGCCACCATGCTCGAGACACCCTCGCGCATCTGGCGTCGCATTGAGGCCATCGAGGACGAAGACATGCCATCTCTGCCATCCCTTCCACCGTTCGAACACTCAGCCATACTCGAAGAGTCATCAAACGAACCCGGCCAGCCTGACTCCGAAGACCAGTACGATGACGATGACGAGAGCTTGGCTTCTCCTTTACAATCGACACCTGCATCTACACAGCATACAGTTACCTCTACTTTCCGTGGTTCTGCCAGTGCATCGAGTACTGCACGGTTTGCACATTCGATCGCTTCGAGATCGAACAGGTCCACAGCGAATAATAACATGACACTATCCCGTGCTCTTTCGAGTCGGAGAAGCCAGCACGATAGTTTTGATATTCCTTCGTTACCGCGTATCCAACCTCGGACGAACCACGACACAATGGCCACTGAAGGGGAGGAGGAAGGAGAGGAAGAGGAAGAGGAGAGCAAGTCTAGTGTACCTGAAGTCTATCTTCCTCCGGAAGAAGAAGAGGAAGACGAGGACCATGAACTTTCTATGACCGATGCCCTCCAATCTGTCAGTCGATCCAGCTCTCCACACTTCCCAAATCCTGTCAGCCGCGACGAGACACCAAAGAAAAACTATGATTATTCAATCAGTCTGAAGTCCGAGCCCAAAGTAAATTCCTTCAGCTATGTCAAAGATCACTGTTCATCGTTGTTTTCAGGCATCACCTTTTGATAAATATCGTAATGTTGCTCTTCGACGAGCCGCTGTGGCCGCAAGGACGAGGACGCCTTCGCTCTCAAAAACATCATCTTCCCAGACAACTTCTCCTACAAATTCTACACCTCATAGCAATAGGTCCATTGCTCTGCCCCGTTCGGGAAATGATTCTCCGATATCTGCCTCGGGTATCCCTCTTCCTCCCTCTGCGGCTGGGTCACCTGCCATTGTTGTCCATCGTCCACAAGAGGATGATCAATCTATTGAAGCACCCGAATTCAGTAACGACACTCATGGCAGTGGTGACAGGTCAATGGATATAACCGATGTTCACAGTTCGCCACTCCGTGCTGACGATGATCAGCACGAAGGCGAAACAAGACAGACTGAGGAGATGGAATTTCAACAGGAAGAAAGCCAACAAGAACAAGAGGGATCTAACTCTCATGATGATAGAGAGCCAACATTCTCCTCCGAAGGCGAAGCTACACCATATGCATATGGTTACAATAATGGCGCGCCACAGAATAAGAGCACATTTTCATCGCCGTCACAATCAGTCGCATTCACACCCACACCTGCATTCCCTCGCCCAAGAGCTCGTTTCGATCTCCCTGCACCACCCAGTGAACTTCTGACGACCCCCGCCTCCCGAACAGAACAAGACCAAGACGAAAATGGGCCAACCGAAGACCTGGTAACTCCCCACACCCGCCGTCGCTCCTTCCTCCTCTCAGTCATCAACTCCACTGCCCGCCCTCGCATGAAATTCCCTACTCCTCATCCAAAGAGAGCTGGATCGCCTTCCGCCGAACAATCCACCCCTGGTCCAAGTTCAACCGCATCGCCAGTATCAAACCTCCAGGCAGCGTTTGCAGGAGTCACTCCCCGTCCTCGCAGGGCCCCCGCTAGGCGCATGTCTCATCCGCTCTCACAAGTAACGTCGGCCTCCTCCGGAGGGTCCAGTGCTGGGCCTCCACCTAAAACGACGCCTAAGAGTGGAAGCGGCAGTCCAGCACTGTGGGCTACCCCTGGCCACCCGTCGCCATATGATGGAGCAGGGGACCGCGCGTCTTTCATCTCTACTGCGTCTTCCCATGACCTGACAACGCACCAGAGAATGAACACAAGTTTCGACCCTGCAATGGGTTTCGGGAATGCGCCTGGACATGGTGTTGGCAGATTCAATGCAGGGAAATTGAATACATACCTCCATGGGCTGAATCGAAGGTTGCAGGAGGAGAACGAGCAACTCCTCGAGAAATTGAGGAAGCTCGACGACGATAAGAAGAGCGAATTGTCGTCTGGTGCGGGCGAAACTAGCAGACGTTTGAGTGTGGCCAGCCGCAGGGCGAGTGGCATCCCAACGTCATTGGGTAATGTCCAGGAACATTTAGATGAAGACTGGTTGGAAGAGAAAGCGGAGTTGCAAGATATGGTTGAGGCCTTCAAAACCGAGGTGAATAATTGCGCGGCTGAGAAGGCGGAGGTGGAGCAGGCCCTTGAGAGAGAGAAACAGGAGAGAGAACGTGACAGCAATCGATGGAAAGCGCGAATGGCGGAAGTCGAACAGGGCGTTTCAGGCATCATCGAAGGGTTGGAACAAAGGCTTGCATCATCCGAAGATCAACTGAAAGTGGCTCAAGAAGAGGCCACCCGCCGCATCAAGGACCTCGAAAAAATCCTTCTACAAACTCAGGACGAGAGAGACGCTGCTTTGGAACGAGCCTCGAAGGCGGAGAAGGTCCTGGAGAGTGGCAAAGACCTGGGCGGTGCTCTGAAGGAGGCCAATGACCGTGTCAGTCAAGTCATGGGAGACCTAAGAAATGCGAATGCTCAGATCAAGGATCTCGAGGAGGAAGTAATCAATTCGGATGCTAGGATAGATCAGTTGGAACGAGAGGCTAAGGAGGACAAGGAAGTCATCTCCGGTTTAGAAGAAGAACTCGCTTCTCGCTCGGATGCGCTCGCTATTGAACGCACGAAAACGAAACAACTGGAGGACACCGTTCGCCAACTGGATGAAGAACTTCGGTCAACTAAAGACTACGTTGACGAGCTCGAAGAAGGCGCCGGTGATGCTGTCAATCGCATAGAAGAATTGGAGGGAGAGCTCGAGCTTGCCAAAGAAAACATGAAAGTTGTTGTTGCGACGGGAGAACAGGCATCACAAGATCTCCAGGCCGTTCAAAATGAGTTAGACAAAGCCCAAGAGACAGCCCGGCAGATGGAAGAGGCGCTCGAAGAAGCTGAACAGAAGATGATGCATGATGAAGAGGCTCTGTCTGACTTGCGAGCCAAAGTCGCGACATTGGAACGAGAACGCCAGCGTGAAGCCAGTAATGCATCTCGCGATTTCTCTCGTGGGCCCGTTGAAACTGGACCGACTGAGGAAGAATATCAGGCTTTGGAGAATGCTTTGACAGACGCTGAGCGAGAGATATCCAGGCTCAACACTCTACTCAACCAGTCACCTGCTCGAAAAGCAATCGACAAGGCCAAGGATACCAAAATCGAAATGCTGGAAAGAGAGAAAGAGGAGCTGTTGGAGAGGAACCGAGCATTGAGGATGACGTTCAACGAGATTCAAACGCCCAATAAACTGATCAACGCCAGCGGAATTTCGCCTATTCATCGTCATGTTCTTTCCATGTCCGTTAGAGCCCCTAAAACACCAGGAGGACCTTTGAAAGATGTACGTTGGTTTTGCTTCTTCTATCTTCCAATCGTCTTTGAAAAGAACTAATGAAAGTTTTCAGTTATCCTGGCTGCATACAAACAACACCGATCCTTCAGTTTCACCCTTGATCTCCGAGATCAACCGACTACAAGGAGAACTTGATCGAGCCAACGACAGCATAGACGACAAACTCGACAAACTTGAAGATGCAGGCCTGGGAGTCGTTGGCCTGACAAAGAAATTGGAAGATGCCCGCGGCAGGATCGTCTCGCTGGAAGATGAGATCGCTAGGTTGAATAGGAAGGAAGAACGCCGAATTCACGGATTGAACAGAGTGAGATGCCAGAAGTGCAATGTCAAGGTTGACCTTCGACATTTGGTACAAGGCGATGACAAGTGGGTTTTCGCTTTTCTACGTTCTCTTTTGATGACGGGAATTAAGTGGCTTTGATGCATAGCAGCTCTGTAGACGCGTCCAATGATCTTCTACCCAGCGAACCTCCTACACCTCCTACAAGGACAAGCGAAGCATTGAAAGCCAACCTCCAATCCGTCAACCAACATCTCGATGAACTCAAGAAACAATGGGAGGCCGAAAAGAATAAATTATTGGGCGAGAAGGCAGTCCTTGAAGATGCAGCCAACCGTCTTAACGGTCAGATCAAGAACTCCAAGGAGCAGACCAAAAGGACCGTCGAGCTCAATAGAGCTGGAGAGAAGGCAAAGGCAAATATCGAGAACGTAAGCAATTTTTTTCCCTCGTGAAAGGCCGCATTTCTGATTTCTTTCATGTGCTTAGGAGCTTGAGAAGGCGAAACAAACGATCTCGGTTCTCGAAGATGAGCTTGGCAAAGAGAGATCTCGCCTACGCGGCTTGATCACTGAGCAAGAACGTATGCAACGCGACAAGAAGCAGATTCTGGCGGATCTAGCGAGGACAGAATCAGTGAGTCATCATTTCTTCGCATACATAACTATTTTTTTACCGTGATATCAGGACATGGAAGATGTGAAACAACAATTACATCGGTTCAAGAAAGAGAACCACGAACTTGAAAAAGAGCTGCGAGGTACGTCTTTCTTCTTGATTGTTTGGAATAGAAGTAATAATTTCATCCCACGTTAGAAAACGCCAACATCGAGCAGAAAGCGCGTCTTTTGGAGACTCGTGTCGTCGAGAATGCGGAGACCATTGAACAACTTCGCCAAGAACGTGGTCTCCTCGCTGCTGATCACAAAGAACTTCAGCGCCGTTTCGCTGAGATATCTGAGGTACTGGTTCATGCATCTTTGTTGACCCCCACAGTTTTATTCAATTCGGTTCTAGAACGCAAACAATCTCCGCAATGAATATGTTGCCCATTCCAATTCTCATGATGCTCGTCGACATGAATTGGACCTGCATAAACTGGAGATTGATGATCTTCGTCGTAACTTGGATCAGCGAGGAAATGAACTTCAACGAGTCGAGAAAGAGAGGCAGAAGATCGCTACAGAGAAGAGCGATGTGGCACGGATGGTTGCCTCCCTGGAGGCTGATCTCCGGCGAGTGCGGAGAGACGCCGAGGAGTTTGGGCACGACTTGAAACATCTTCGCATGGAGAAGGAGAGGCTTGAGGCGAAGAACAAGGAGGATATGTCGAAGGCGGAGCGGGCGAAAAAGCAGGCTCAGACGCAGATAAGATTGCTCAACGAGCAGTTGGATGCCCAGAAAGAAAAGGCGACTCTGGCGTTGGAGCAGATGAAGAACCATGTATGCGCCGCGTAAGTGATTTTATTCCCCGTGGGCGGGTGTATTGTTAACCCTTTTCCTCAGTGACGAGGCTTATCTGTCCAAGTTGAGACACCAATACAACAAGGAGTGCAAAGGCTTGATGGTCCAAATTCGATATTTGAAAGCCAAATTCACTCGGGAGTCGTTGTTCCGGCTTGATTTGTCATATCAGAAGAAATATCTCCTTGTCATCCTATCTCAATTTGAGAAAAGGTGGGTTGCCATCGCTTTGACGGTTCGCCGGAAGACATTGTACTGATTGCTCTTGTTTGCTGTAGTGAGCGTACGATATTTGCTTCAATAGCTCGGATTGGGTTCCCTGTTGCGCAGCCTCCTCCAAAACGAAAGGTTAGCAAGCTGAAGAGTGTGGTGCATATGATGGTGTTCTTGTCTCGCGTCAAGTAAGTAACATTCATCCTCGTTAAGTGTCAATGTTGCTAAATGGAAGACGCTAGGAAATCAAGCGATTCATGGCGTCATGAAAGCGCTTCGAAGCAAGCGATCGCGAAGGCCCTAGAAGAGGTCCGGAGAAAGCGAGCAACAACATCTGCCGTTTGAAGGTTGTGTCGAGTTTTGAGATCATTTCTTGCTTTTGAATTTCGTAGCTTTCTCCCTTGATTTATTTCTTTCTTCGCATTCGGACGACATGTATCTCTAGGACCATCATAGCTGTACCTTAGTTTTCTTTTTGATATCAATATTACCCACCAAGAATATATTATTAGATTGGTGTAATCATACGTGATGTAGTGTATCATGGACGTGAACATGGTCTGTCTTCGGAATCGTTGGCTGTCTGTTGCACAACTCGGACGGCAGATTTGGTGAAAAGATAAGACAGTCCACTCCAGACCGTTGTCGTTGCGACAGTATATCTATTGTGGATTGAGTGAAATAACTGGAAGATATAATCACGATCAACTCTTACTGTAGTGCTAGCAGGGTAAGTCCGAGGTCCATTGGAATTATCGGGCTCACGGTTGTTGATCCCATGAGCAAAAGTTGAAGGGCAGTGTTGACCTGACATAGAGAGGTTTGAAACACAACGGCCTATGAGGAAATTCAACTGACCTTGCTAATGAAAGTTGGATGCACTTCTGCAGAAGGTAATGAGAAATCCCAATATCTTGAGAAGGTTTTCTGTGGATCGTCAACTATGTATGAGATGGAATTCCTTGAGCCGAGAAATTCAATGATGACGTACCGGGGGAGGTAACGTTGAATATCGGATATAGAATGCAGAAAGGCTCAACAAGACATCTCTACCTAGGATAACGACGGCAAGAGGTACTAATTCGGAAACGACGCGTTTATCTTCACCGAAAAGTCGTGAAAAGCCTCAACGTACGGGGAAGGAGACTCTTCATGGTAAGAGACACGACCAAAGTGGTCATGAGAATTTTGTCGGCGGCAGGATCGAGAATCGTCCCCAAAACAGATGACATTTTGAATCGACGGGCTAGGTAGCCGTCCGCCTTGAATATGCGTGAGCTCAATGAGGCATCATGAATCAAGAGGATGTCTGTGTACGTACCAAGTCCGTCAAACCGGCATACACCAGTAAACCGGTTGCAAGATAGTAATTTCCATCAACAATCGACCAGGCAAGAACTGGACAAGCGCATATACGCGATAGTGTAAGGAGGTTTGGGATGGTGTAAATGTTCTCTCGTATCGTTAGCTTGGGCTTGGAAGCGGGTTCCGGTGACTTCTCTTCGAATCGGGAAGGGGTCGATGAGAGCAATCGGGTGTGTGCTGTCGGCCTTGGAGAGTTTATGGTACTCGAATACCAAGGAGATATTCTGTTAAGAGTTGGACATTGGAGAGACCTCCGTAGTAAAACAGGACGGGAGAGCTGGAATAGGCGGAGTGATTGAGTGGCAGTTCTTTGCAGCATCATGGGAAGGCAGCGTGGGAACGAGAATTCATCATTGCGATTGCTTTGGGTTCTTGTTTGCTCTCATTGGTCCACTGCGATGCTTCAGATCTTGTCTTTGTTTCTGTTCTCTACTTAAAAATCTACTGCTTGCTGCTACTAGTCAAGCTCATCGAGTCCTTCAGTCTCCCGGATGAAGTTCTTGGCCACTTTCCCAATGCCCTTGATAATACCACCGATAAAGAGTGGTTCGCGTGCATCGATCTCCGCCTCGTCAAAGTCACGAGCAAACATCTCTTCATCCTCGTTTTCCCGAATGAATTTCTCGACGGTCTTGAAGATTGACCCAATCTTCAAAGGTTCAGGTTCTCGGGCAAAGAATTCATCAGCGTCGTCCTCTCTGATGAAATTGCTGGCGATTTTTATGACATTGCCGAGCTTGAGCTTTGGTTCTCTGGTTTCGATGTCGTCGAACTGTCTGGCGTAGAAATCTCCGTCCTCATAGTCACGGGGTTGTTGCGCATTTGTTGCAACGACACTGAAAGAATGAAGTATCATAAGGCGAGGTCGTACAATTGAGATAAAGGCAGACTTACGCTCCAGCGAAACCAGCGGCGCCAGCAGCAAGTTTTCCTCCTGCTTTCAGAGTCGAGCTAGAAACGTGGAATTTCCTTGGTACAAGGTCATACTCAAGGGAACGGCGTTGCTTGTGCGGCAACAAAGGCGCGACACTGGTAATATCAATAGCGTTCTCGTCAGTCGGTTCCTTATTTGCCATTAGAGAGACTTACGCTGCACCAAACTCGATGCCGGATTTGGCAGCACTGGCAGCTTTACCTACACCACGCGCGATGGATTTCGCTTCGGCACTGGTGATTCTTCTAGCTTCGAGCTCCTCCACTTCGCGTGCTTTCTGTTGTAGAAGAGGGGCCACACTGTAGAAGGTAACACCTGGATCAGTAAGTATTTTTTTTGTCTTTCGGTTGCTTATTCACCTCATGCCAAGGGATGCGCCTGAGGCAACACGACCTCCGATTTTTGCGATTGATTTAAACGTGCTAGGCTCGCGGGCCCTGTGATGACCACGTCAATGAAGGGAAATGTGCACAAGTATCAAAACTCACTCGATGATTGGCGCAGCGAATGCTGGGGTGACGGCGACGACAGCAGCGACGGCGATGAAAGAGGTGACGATTTGGACCATGATGGATATTTTGTTTTGAGTGTTGTAAGTTGTATGAGTAGGTTGCGATTGGGGGTGTTAATTCGTTGGAAGCCGCGTACAACGCTGAGCTTGATGGTAGAGTTTGTAGTAGTGTTGAATGTGGAAGTGAGACCAGCTGAAGAAACAATGCTGTTTCCTTGCATCTTTTATACCTCGCAGGGACATGAGCCTCTGGCCGCAAATCCAAATTGACTAAAAATAGATCTCCGAGATCAGTCAGGATTGGCGCTCACAAGGCGACCAAACAAGAAAACCGAAGTATCATTAACTTTTTGACATTGACGTTTTGTCTCCACGTAATCCAGCGGTTCAACAGCGGTTCAATATCAACCTCACAGAGTGTCAAATATATTGTAATGGCTAGATTCCAGAGTCGATGGAGATTTGTACCCCAGAGACGAAAATTCTTCGAGTCATCATCATGCACATGAATCAATAAGTTTCTGGGATCGCGCTTGAGCATTTTGGAAAGGCGGACTCTCTAACCGTGCAAGTGACCTCATGCCTGTAGTGATTTCGCAACAATTGGGCACTTTTTTCTTGGCTGCACCGCCCGAAACGGCCTCATGGTCTTAACTTGAGAACGAGGCAACATAGGAACAACTGCGGGCGTCCAATTACCCTGCCTTCGGCCTGAACGACAAGGCCACCATGAGTAAAATTGAAGTACTACTATTATCCGATTCTTCGTCTTAAAGCTGGTAACGGAATCTTGGATGGAGGTAACCAAGCTGTTCTATTTCTTCGAGTGTCTTCCCTTCCAGCCGATGGTCTCGTTCACCCCGATCCCGTTTCTTGTTCTCCCAGGTGATGTAGATACCCCCTAAAGCTGTGAGGAAGCAGACGACAGTGCTCGTGACGAGGTTGAGAGTATTTCCTTTATGAAAATCTGGCGAGTCCGAGGGGAGATACGTCCATACACTGAGAGCGGTGTTTGAACGACACACTGTTCAATATGTGACCAAAAAAAAACTCACGCTATGATAGACCCCAGCTGGCCGAATCCTGAATTATGACCAACCTCAAGAAAAGCTCAAGAAGATTTCTGAAGTAAGCAAAATACCTGGGATAACAGCCGTGGTAATTGCTCGCATCGTGTCGGGTGCTGCATTATCGGTTCCCCATGTCAGGTACTACCAAATGTCAGAGTGTTCAGTTTTGTCGTGATCGGTCAAACGTCATAGAAATGGCCGCATGTACATACCATAGGTCCACTTGGAGACCCTCCAGCAACCGATAGAAAGCATGCCGCATATCTAATGAAGTTTACATCAATTATGATCATATCCACCAGTGACGACGCGACATGCCTTGCGTGAGGGTTCTTGGTCGAGATGGCAATTGCATAGCCTATGACCATGAGTAAAACCGAGTAGATAATTGGGATACATCTCTGCTTGAGACGATAGCTTGACCATGCGCACACCAAAGCCCACACTGCACCACACACATATGGTGGGACTGTACGTAGTTGTGCTTTCACTGTGGCTAAAAATAGATGGTGTGAGTGTTATTTTTGGAACAGGCTTTTGATCAACTCACTAAAATGCCCCACTACGCAAAGAACGAACCTATCAGCTTGAAGTTGCGGTTCAGAGAGCACTATGACACATACAATTGTTGATAACCGTCGGTAGAAAAAGACTGAGCCCTTGGAAAGAGATATTGATCATCATATATGAGATCGTGCATAGTATGGTCTGTGGAATAGCAAGAGGGCGGACTCAGAATTTGACGAGGTTAACGACTGAGCAGGAATCGACGTACGTTGATGTTAAATGAACGTAAAATTAATTTCAGGCTTGTAGGCTCTTTGCGTCCACCCATTTTGACCACTTGATCGGCATCGATCCTTGCCAAGGCAAGTGCTCGCTCGTTTTCGTTCAAGAGCCTTGTGACAGTTGGGTCTGCAGGCATGAAGAAGATAAGGAGCATCCCAAGTCCTACGGTAATTATTCCTGTAAAGGTGTTAATAGCAGTAGTATACCTGCAGAATACACGAAGATCCACCTTCAACAAAAAAGATCTTTTCGGATTTGAACCAATTCAGAGATACGCAAAAGGAAAGACAATGCAGGAAACTTACTTTCCTCCATGCTTTAACCTCGCCTACATCGGCAATGGAAAGGAGACCAGAAGCAAGAAGGCCTCCAACTGCAATATGACCAGTAATTAACATCCCGCCTAAAATTGAAAAGGAACAGAGCATTCTTACAAGCACCAGCGAGAGTGGGGGAGAGTCCGAAAAAAATCCCAATTCTCAACACCAATTCGCTACGTCGGTAATACTGTTCAAATCCGAGTGGGTCAAATTTCATGAACATATTTTTTTTGCCAGCGTACCCTTGCTAGGATATATACAAGTCCTGACTGAAAATAGACATCAACCTCAACATGGTTGTTTCCAATCACATATACACGCACAAGTGTCCCTCCTTCTGCGAGGCCAAGCATAACCCTTGTAACCAGAAGGGCAGAATAAGAGTGCACGAAGGCAGATCCAATAGCAACAGCACCAAAGGCCAGCATCAAGAACGCTATCCATATTGACCCAAAGTGTTTGAGAGCAAGATTGGACGGGATTTCAGAAACAATATACTGAATACATCGCACATACGTATATGTCAATAGTGGGAGAAAACTCGATGGAACAGAACTTACAGATACATAGAAGGTAGTCAATGCGATATTGAAGTCGAATCCATGCATCCCAAGGTCCTTTTCGAGTCCTTAGTGTAATCTCAATATCAGCGTGTTGGCCACCGAAAAAGTAAAAGGACCTGCAATCCGTGCATTTCCTTTGAGACAGACTTTAATTTGAGGACTATTTTTCGAGAAGTCAAAAACCTGCGCACCTATTGCAGTCCTAAACGATCAAATTTTATTCTACTGGTCTTGAAGTTAATGGGCTTAAGCCGTAAAAAAGGGATACCTGTCAATAAAATTGCAGGCATCTATGTGGAGAAGGAATCGTCAGTCATGGAAGATCACTTTTGAGAAGATCACCAACAAATTAAAGTAAACAACGGCAGCAAGGTAAAATCCAATTTGCGGAGAAGCTTTCGTTCTGCTTCAGGGTCAATCTGCAAGCTACTGCTATCTTCGGACAATTCCTTTGTGTCATTTAATTGATCGTTGGTCATCTTTCGGCGATCTTCGCGAGAGAAAGGAGAGGAGGTCACTCTCTTTCGTGAGGTTGCTGCTTTATGAATGAAGGCCACTCTTCAAGCGACCCCATGAGATTTTATGTGAAATGGAAGCCGACGTGATATAATTAGTGTGGTTCTGGAGTACACGTCCAAAGCAGCAGGATCACGATGGTGTTTTTGGTGGGAAGAAGTTCGAGGGAGAAGGCAGAAATCGCCGCAAAAAGCAGCCAGGAGAAAAATCGGGATGGTGTGTGGAAGCCAGGAAAACAAACGAGAAAGGTTTTTTAAGACGATAAGCCTCCTATAAATGTCTATTAATACACAAAGAAAAAATAACATTTTAAGATGCCTAACAGGAAAATGCTGCCCAACTGGTCGTCTGTTGTCTTCTTTTCTGTATTTCGAGTTATGTTTGCAAATCCAAGTCTGGATACTGACCCCATGGGCTTTGTATGACACATGCCACGACCTGCTCAAGCCCACTGATATCCTCAAGACTCAGGTGGCTGGAGTCAAACAAAATGAGGTTAGCCATGCGTATTCCTTGTTCTTGACGCTTCAGAAGGGCCTGTCGCATGTCCGATACAGGAGAGGGGCCGAAGGGGGTCAACTTGATATAAAGGTGTCGAAGAGAGGGCATAATCGTCTGATCGTGGAATAGAATAGCATGGAAAAGAGAAATAGCAGCGCTCGTACCCAGTGTCATCCATTTCAAATGTCGGAGAGGGCCAAACACCTCGACCCATTCTTCGGATTGTATGGACAAATTTGCATCAAGGTTTAACGATTCCAGATACTGTAGTGGCATAGTGCGACACGCTTGAAGAATTGGATCCCCTAAGCCATGCAAGCCCAATTGTTGGTCGAGGCTCAGGCTTATATCAGGGGGTCTCAAGAAATGGGATATCCCGACAGAGCCTTCGGTGTTGTTTTCCTGGGTCTCCTCCCATGCGTGAATATCCTGAGATAGAGCAGAGTCCGCCAAGCTCAGATGTCGAATTGTTTGGGTTCCGGACCTGTCAAAGATGCGCAACAACGTATAAAATTCGGATTGGGAAACAACCTCCGTGTTGCACTCGACGCATATATTTACGTCATCGCGGAACGTCAACAAAGGAATGAAGCCTGAAGCGGCGGTTGCTGTCTCAGTGAGATGTAGTTTATAGAGTCGGGGAAGATGGACGACTTGGGGCTGTGGTTCAACGGAATTGAGAAGGAAATTGACCAGGATAAGACTTTCCAACTTTTGTGCGGCACTGAGAGCTGATAAAACTGCGGAAACGGAAGGTCGAAAGAACAGTGGTGTGTTCACTATCTTCAATCGTCTGAGGTTGGAAAAGAAGAGAGGGTTCCATTCAAGACCATATCCAGACAACGAAAGGGAGACAAGGCCAGAGGCACTTGGAAAGATTTCTTCGAATACTTTGGAAGTTTTCGATGGCAGGGATCCATTTGACTCTCGGAATGATGTGGTGAGTTTGAGCGACCGAAGAAGGGTAGGGTGAGGAAGATTTGGGCGCGACAAAATACGATGCAGGTCGTGAGGATAGAGACCTTCAATCGTCAATTTTGTTACTCGATGGAGCTGCGTCAGGGCTCTTTCTGCTACAACAAGCTTCTTCCAATAATCGAGCTGCATAGTTCCGGTTGGTACCCAAAGAGAAATAGGGGAATTTTGAGACCGAACGAGGACCTCTTGCTCCCATTCCGGCCAACGTCCAGTTATTGTGATGTTGGACCAAAGGGAAGTATCGCCCTTGGCAATTTCCATCCAGCGCCTTGAGACATGAGTTATCTTCGTCCATCTAAACAAGTCGGAAAGCCGGTGGAACATCGATCTTCCTGGTCCTGATTGCTGAACCAGCTCAAAGATCTTGCATAGAAGTTCAGGTGGTAGCTTGGAGACTGGAGATATTTCGTTTCGTCGTGTTTTCAATGCTCTGATAGACTCTGTCATTTCTAATATTTCTTGATCTATGAGAATCTGAGCGCGACTTGAGGGGTAGTTTTCTTCAGTGGGCAGAGGTACAATATCTTCTTCAGAGGGAGCCATTTCGCAGCGTTGAGTCCTTAGATTGGTCGAATTCAGTGTAATCTTCGTTAAACGGTAAGCTGCCATTGATCTGATCAGTTACAGGAGCGCATACATACCTATTTTGTTGGCGCAGATCCTGCGCAGCCTTCGTAAGACCTGATAATCGAACGGTGCGTAATAAACTGAAGGTGAAGGCTTTGTGGGAATCACGTCCAACTGCAGCTCTGATGATCGAAGACGAATCCGGTACAAGCGGCCCGGTTGGTCTTGTACGTTTGTATGTTCGATTGATGCTCGAGCAGAATCTGACTGCTATCGTTTGCTCAATACGGAATATTGAATTGGCCGGTGGGAAGGGGATTCAGACGAAGTCCTGGGTTTGAAGTCGACGCGTCATGGACAGACTCTGCACAGGATGTGATATTTACTACTATATTACTAGGAATGCCAGAAGAAGGACAGCATCGTAAGTATACAGCCTGACTTATGAGCGAGAATACACAGCCTACTCGACCGTCAGCAGAGGAGGATGATATATTTTCAGCCGAAGGTTTTCTGTTGTTTGTTTGAAGTTGTCTGGTCTTGAGCAGTCGCGTTGATTTGTGGCTGAAGCGCTGGATATCTTCGCAGATTTGATCAAAGAGGAAGTGGTTTGAATAACGGTTGTGGATGATCAGAAAGCTAAAGAGTTCCATGATCGTGGTAGTCGGGAGAGTTGACGTTGATTATTGATTTCCCACGAAAGGCAGACTCACAACGACTCCTGACTTTGTTTACATATAACACTTCCACCATGTTCATCGGCAGGTCTTTCCTGTAAATCCCAGGCCCACATTGACCTCTCCTTTCTTCTAACGAACACTAACTTTTCTTCTCCTCCGCCAACACGATTCCCATAGGTCGATACAGACGCTCCATTCCCACTTGACACCATCTCCGGATTGCTGTAGTCTCATCACAAGATCTACCACGTCGTAATTAAGGTGCAACCAGCAGATCATGTCAGACACTTCCAGTGTTCGGAGCTCTTCGCGCGCAAGCACGTTTATGAACCGCCCGCAGAGCTCCCCAATGGGCCCAAGAACGCGACAAACAAGCACACGATCGTCAACTCCGCTCGAGCTCAAAACGCGCTCGGAATTGAACGCGTTGGATCTCACGGAATTTGGGGGGAAGCCGCTGACGAGTAGTAGTCCTGCTCCAATGTCACCGATGTCCTCTCAATCTATGCCATCTTCTGTGCGAAGATCATTGCAACCTGTTTCCGAGGAAGCCCTTCACCAAGTCCGTGTCTGTGACCCAGAAACGAGCACACAAGCCAGTGCACCTCCTTCCGACACTGACGCCTTGTCCACGTCGGGGGCACGCGCTTCAATCTCAGCTCTGGGGGAACCAGCTTCACCTGCGAGTGTTGCCCCTTGGCAAATGACAGAAAGCGTTCGTGAGCAAGTAGAAGAGGTGCCGACGTACACTGCTCAGCGTCAAGAAATTCCAGAGGAACTCCATTCGCCTAACAGCATCCCTCATGACTCACGTTTTCCCTCCGACGTAGACCCAGATTCTGAGCCTCAATCTCCTATTATAGTTCCCTCACATCCTCCATTACAAGAGCCGGTAGCCCAAGACCTCCCAGAAGAAACGACCCAACCCAAAGTCATTACTCCTCCACCCCAAAAAGCAACTTTTCCTGCTCCCATCAAATTTGAGAACGCTCCAGTTCCATGGAAAGGATTACCACTTGATGCTGTTCTATGTAAGTCCACCCTCCTAGGCATGTGTTATGCTTTCTCAATTCGATTGAATTTTAGGGACAGTTGACTCCGGTGAACTACAGGACATCGTGTCGCGTGCGATCAGGGCGTCGGCATCAGAGTCGTTTGTTCGTCTCCTCACACCAACCAACCTGGACAGCGTTTTACCCGCTGAATTGGCTAGGCTAGAATCTATCAAGGCAGTAACACAATCAAAATATCGGTTCCTTGTCCACCGAAGGACGATGCTGTTTCAGGCTCTAAACTCTACATCACTGGGTCAACAGAAGGACGGAGAGGATGGGGTATCTGTTGTCAGCAGACTAGCGTCGCAGTTGGCCGATACGATTGGTGAATGTGACCAGAATCTAGCAGAAGTCATCGCAATTAATGATCAAATCACTCAAATCAACAAATTGATCGACATTCATTGGAGTAGTGCACTGGCCATTGCGCTACGGAAGGTAGTGGCTTGTTCTTGATTCACTAGCTTCATTTCTGATCATTTTCATTCAAGCTCAATGGCAGTTATGCCCGTCGAACCAATGACCTAGCAACAGCAAAAGAACGAATAACGCAGCTTGAGGCTGAACTGAAAGATGCCTGGAAGGAGGCCGAAAGGATGGCCCAGGAACTCGATGACTATGAAGCCGCAATAGTTGCCGACGACACTGAGGCTGTCATCGAAACTGCGGAGGTCGTTGCTGTCCCCAAACCCTCTGTAACACACAGTCGGCGGACTTCAGTTCCAATGTCGCCCACACTCCTCGAACTCTCACCAACAACTTCAACTAGACCGCAATCCCCCATTTCTCCTGCATCTCCCGGCATCTCCAATTTCGTATTCCCTCCAATCGTGCATCTTAAGGCAAAAGAAACAGAAGCAGTCGATGTCCCAGACACAGTGAGCATCCGAAGTAACCGGAGTGGCAAAAGTCATAGGAGTGCATGGACCGCAGAGTCCAATAACGTCTCGGCTGTGCACGCTGCCAAGAAGAGAAGCGACAGAGCATCTCAGAGCAGCTTGCGGTTGAATACTGGACATGGCAAAAAGCACAGTGAACATCGTTCGCGGACGCCCTACGACGACCAGCCTCCTCTTCCTGACTTGCCTGTGAGGTTTACCCCTTTTAATGGAATGATGAATGCGGGCTCGGCGAGCGCCTCGTCAACTCTGCTCAACAATTTCGACCCAAACCTGCGTAGGCAGGTGAGCCTAGATTCTGTGCGAACGGGCGCGAGTCGTCATGGGCCTTCCGCCTATCAGGGTCGGAGAGCTGCTGTGGATGACCTCTATATCCGGTCTCGACAGATCAACAGAAAGGCTTCAAAGGAGTCGGAAATCCAACTCGTCCCGAGGGCAGCCTCGCGGGCATCTACCACCCAAAATTTCGCGTCCATGTTTGAACATCATTCCTCGAGGCAGAGCTCGACCGAGGTTATTCGTCCAAAAGTCAAAGACCCTTCGAAGACCATTCCCTCCATGTGGATGAACGTCGACGCTGTTCGACCGAATAAGTCGAATGCACGCCCTAAATCATCACAAGCTCGATTGCAGCCAGAGGCACGGCCGTCACCACCCCCGAGATCTCCTTCAGATCCGTCAACGTCTTCGCCTTCCTCGGTGGAGAACCCTTCTGGAATATCACATGGTTCACAACCGCAGACAAACAAGACGACAGCAAGAAATTCGACGTACGAGAAAATCCGTGGATTGACAAAACGATACTCGGTTTCTCTTCCAATGTTCAATTCACAAACACGTTTAGCATCCCGTCGAAGCGGTTGATCCGTTTCCTCTTCCCACTCGCATCTTTCCTTATCCAGGTCATAATAATCTCGTCGAAATATTGCCTTGTCGACCTTTTTTTTTCATCGCTAATCTTTTTGGCATTTTTCACCACCTCACTACACATACCAACACGACGACATACCTCGCATCAACCATACCACTATTTATTTCTCAATCATCAACTATCCACATCCACACCACGATAATTATTCTACCCCGACTCTCTTCCACGAGGTAGCCTAAACGCCTTTCTAAATAATCGCAGTCCTTCCTATCATGTAGCTACCACTATCCACAATCTCGTAGACTTTTCTCAACATACCCCACACTCTCATGCATCTCCTCGATGATTAGCCCACATTCTTTCCCTTCTGTATCTCCATCGCTCAAGTGTTTACTGTCGCTTTGCTTTGTGTGTCTTCTTTACTCTCCTACCAGCTCAATGACATACTGCAACCATCACCATTAAACTTAATATTGTGTGTATAATATAACTTGTAAGTTAGAACAATCAAACCATCAAATAACTAGAGACAAGCTAGAGAAAGATTATCCCTAAAATATCCAGGATCGCATGAGTACATACACAAGGATGATGAAACCCCGAGGTCGGGTCAAGGAAGGCGCCGACGGTACAAAATCGTCTCACAACTAATTACTTCGTGAGTTCCGCCAGTTTCAGCGCTCCAGCATTGCTGATTGCAGTGAATTTGCCATCTTGTTTGCCTGCTTGATAGGCTCCGACAGCCGGAGGAAGGGCATCAGAACCTAGTTTTCCAGCTTCGTACATGGCTTTTGCGAGGGTAGACACCTGACAAGTGGTTGACACCATGGGTGAGACAACTTCGAGAAAAAAAGTGATTTATAGGTCGTGGCTCACATTGATCTCCACCGAATTGGATAGGTGTGATAGAACGCCGGTTATCTTCCTGAGAAGGAGAAGGGATGGTGAACAGGCAGCACATAACAGCGTGTGTACATCGAACAAGAACAGCGTTGTGGGAGTCATTGACTCAGTCATGACCACCGGTGACTAGTCATCCATCAATCATGACTGAGTCAATGACTGGGTCATGACTGGGCCTAGGCCGCCTAGCTTTGGGTCAGCTTGTGAGCGCATGAGAGCCCTTGATTGCATTACATCAGGTTCACATCACGTGCGAAAATCGACGCACTTTTTTCAAAATCAACTCAGATTCCATTTATGGAACAACTTTAGGGATGTGTGCCATTTCGGTCATGACTCTAGCCATGACTATAGGTCACGCGGTGACTGAAGTCATGACCAGTCATGACCGAAATGGCGATGACTTAGTCATGACTCCCCAACGCTGAACAAGAAGCATACTTACCCGAAGAATGATTCCGCAAGCCTGCTATCGCTTCTTTGCGCTCCTGCGAGGAATCCAGGCCTGAAGATAATGGTGTCTGTGTATCCCAGGCTAGCTAGTCCTTCCTCAGTCAGCCCTTTGCTCCTGCCGTCCGAAATTAGAGCGCGGAGAAGTCTACACAATAGATATGAGGGCTTACTTGGGGTACAAAAATGGGGCGCTTGAGTTGGCGCCGTTGGCCTGCCCATCAAAGTAATTTAATGTGTGGGTAAAGAGAATATTTCAGGAAGAACTTACAGAGAGGTAGACAATGCGTTGAGGAACTGAAGGATCTTTGTTTCTGGCTTCTTTTGCAGCAGAAATAACATATCTGGAAGTAAGAGGGTAACTCCCATTCAACACCGAAAGCACACCCATTGAGTAATAACGACCCACTCTCTGTCAATCTTCTCGAAAGCTTCAGCACTTCCAGCCAGGGCCCTCGTTGTTCCAAGTCTGCCGGAAGTTGAGATTGGACATTTGCATCCTTGGACGCAAAACTCGAACGACACCTACGTAATGTAGACCACGTCCCATTTACCCTGGCTCAGTCCCGAATCCTGTATCTTCTCAAAGTCGATGGCCTTTTGCTCCAGCTTGTCTTTACCAGTGGTGATCTGGTCAGCAGGAGTGACTCTACGTCCGTACTCGGCGACATGGGTGAAGTAGTCTGAGGCAAGGAGGTTCTGCAATAGATGACGACCTGTTTGGCCTGTGGCCCCTATGATGAGAGCTGTCCTTTGTGTAGCTGGTAAAGTCATCGTCAGTTTAAATAAAGAGGGTTTAGAGACGGGCCACGGTATATACCTGCCATTGAAGTTGTGTAGAGTGAAGTAAAGAGGAAGGGTGCACAACGGTGGGGATGTTCCACACCTTGTTTATATCTCGAAATGAATTGATAAAATGACGTTTTGTGCACCGATGTCCGGAATGCCCGGCCCCTCCGAACCCAGGTCTGTAACTTCAAGAAATTCTAGATACTACATCCATTACATGTACAACTTAACTCTCCATACATACATTATAAGCTTTTTGTATCACCTGCGGAGACCTATCTGAGGGGCCATCAGATCCTCGTCGTCCTCATCATCTCCTAATACATGTGTCTGCGCAATGTTTCCTCTCGAAGGTACTCTCGAGTACCATTTCGATCGTCCTCCAGGAGTGACCATTTCAATGTTAGACTCGTCGACAGTATTCAATGTGACGCTAGCTGCATTTCGACCAGTAGTTGGATATAAGTTGACGAGGAACACGATGAACGTGTATAGAAGGAAAGCAAAGCTAAGGAACATTAGTTAAACCAATGGGTAAGATGATGGGGTTAGTTCATACCTGATCATGATGAGAATATAGGTAACATGATCCATCTCAACATCATGTATGTATTGAAGTTCTTCGTCTGTAGCAGACATGAAAAGAAGACTAAAACATAGATAGTGTTAATCCTGTGCACGAGAAAAAAGGATGGCATATGATACCCAGCAGTTGTAAGCAACTGAAATGTTGTTTTATCTTTCAGTACAACATCGGAATAACAAAACAACGTTCTTACGAAAGGAGTAAGGTACTGGAATGACCTAGCGGCCAGTGCTTTGCCATTCAAGGAATGGCGAGGGCCTATACCATCGGCCAGAGTATGGTCGCTGTGGCTGTCATCTTCCGGGCCTTCTGAAGCATAGGTTGGTACGAAGAAGCAGACTTCCACGATCCGCGTAAACCCAGCAAGCATGAGGGTGCGTCCGAACATAGCATGGACCTTACAAAACGAAGGTGTAAGCCATGACGGGATAATAATGGATCATTCATCGTACTTTGGTGGAAAGCATCAACGCTTGAGCATGCTCAGACATGGCCCATCCAGTAAGGAAGATGCTGTAGGATGGGTCAGGGGATTTTCGGGATTTATCATAAGGGGGCGCACATGACACCTGGGACCACATTCCGCTAGAGAGGCCTCAGATAAGCAGATAGGTTGATAGACAAACGAACTTTGGAACGTACACGATTGTTTCTCGACAAGTATATTCCCAGAATCCCACCCGTCCACCCTGAAACGACAGCAGATTAGTGACGCAACATCTATCCACATCAATCGCACTCATACATAGAACACCAAGAATCCTATAAATTAAGTTAGCTTAAAGAATCTGAGATACGGAGTTTTAGAAGCTTACGTGTGCTGCATATCTTTTACGGACCAAGCTCCCCCGTGGTGTTCAGTAAAGGTATTAACTGGAACATATAAAATACTTAGAACTGCAGGGAAGAACATGAGATATTATTCATACCAATTCCCTACAAAGAAAAGTTTATTAGCCATGAATATTATCGTCGTGGCATGAGACTAACCCAGAGTGTTATAACACTTGAATCAAAAAATTCTGGACTTCGTCCGCTTCGTCGAATCCATTGTTCCCCAACCAACATAATGATAGTCATTATCGTGGCGTAAGCAATGAACCCACTACCCATAATATAGTGCGCTAGGCATTGGCCTTGGAGGGGTAAAAGGAATAGGAGATTTCGTTCGGATAAGTGACCGAGCTACATTGCAGGTATTCAAACACTCACCAAGTGCTCCTCCACGACAGTATCCTCTGAAAGCCACAATTCCGAAAAGCATTTGCGTCCATCCGAGTATGGGGTATGCTTTCCCGAGGACACCGTGTACGATTACAACGTAAGGACGTATTGATCTCTCATGTATGTGCAATTTGAGATAAATGCCAATGACGAGTTGGGCGACTATCGGAATGAAGAGGATTTTGGCGAAGACTCCATGCGCAGAGGGTAGAAAGCTACGGCCTTTGTGCGAGTGACCCAAGATATAGCCTCCCAGTGTAAGGGCGTAGCCAGTAGCCTGCAAACATGGTGACAAGAGTGTCCTTTGTGTAGTCATTGGTTCCAAACTCACCTGCAAAGGTACATGCCACTTGCTTCTCGTAATCCCAAGAACCATACCAATCGGAAACATGAGACCCCATACAATAGCTTGGAGAAACATGTGAAGCCATAGTATGTTATCAACGGGTGCATTTGCCTCCTCTTCGGTCAGCTCGTCGTGGTGTCCATGGGCCGCGACACATGCAACAAAGCAGGCAAGAAGGATGATCCGTAGGGAGTTGGACATTTTGAGCATGCACAAAAGTGCCCCAATTGAGTGTAGGACCCTGATTGGGGTATAAATGAAGCTGGTGAATCTGTGAAGTGAGACGGACGCGGTGGTCGTGAGGACGGCGGACGCAGCTGAGCAATAAACAGAACGGTGGCTGTGTCAGAACATGACGGCAAGCGGCCCGGTCACACGGAGTATGACTTGTCCCAAATTTTGTTCCTTCTACTGTTGAGGCAGCCGGCTTGAGCATCGCGTGCTCGTGGATTAGGACAAGGTGGCTAATATTCTGAGAATCGGTCGGAATCTCACAAGCGTCTCTGGAATTCCCCTCCTTCGTCGCTTTCTTTCTCTTAAGAAACCCATTACAACTTCGGACATGAACTGGTCTTCTTCTGTCCTTTCCTCAGTTTCATCCGATACAGAACCTTCCATTATCATCACTTTCGACCATGCCAAGTACATTTTCAACACAAGCGAGAACACCACCAGATCCTTCCTCCAGAGCGGACGGAATTGGAAAAAGACGCGTGCATTGTTCTATACACAAGCAAGAGTGGAGAAGACGGGCGGTCTCCCTGGTACGTCGTGTTTCATGAAGCCTCAATTATTTAGGCATCTGGACTTACAAACGGTGAAGGTTTAATTATGACCTTTGCCGATGCAACAATAGATAACTTGAGTTTATATGGACCCCGAGGATTTAACAATCTTCTGGCCAGTATGCGTTTCTATACATACAGGTGAATCCAATCCCTGCAAGTATGTTGACCTTTCTAATCCTAGTCAGAGAAACTATGAAAGTGCAGTCAACAGAAATACCTTGGATAATAACACCCACCTCAGATCCTACACCCACATACGTGGACGACAATCTAACAGTATATGCCATTCCCGTTATACCATGTTCGGACATCCCTGTATCATCGACCCCCAAAACTTTGGACAACACTACAACCATCCTAGACATCTCTGGAAAGAGAAAACGTGATACTTCACCCGACGTACCCCAAAAACGACCAAACACTGGAAACTCTTCATCGAAGGGTCTGTATTCGGCCGCCCTTGAGCATGAGATGAAGAAGGAAAACTTCGAGCCTGAATCGCTCACAGGGGAACTTGCTGATGAATATGTCTCTGCTGTGATTCGCGCCATGTTCCCCTTCACGAAACCAAACACAGAAAAGGGCAAGGTCACGAAACCTGGAAGCACAAAACAAAAACCGAAATCCCCGAATCGTGGAGGTATGTAATACTATTAGAACATAGCCTTGAGTCTGGTACTCATTGCTTGTCTTCTGAAGACAGCTCTTCCAAAGTGGGTCAACCACCGTCTCCAAAATTGGAAGAAAAGGCAGACGTACGCTACTTCCCTGTCGACATAAAACGGTCTCCTCTCACAGCAATGACAGGTAGATGATTATCGAAGATCCAAAGTTCCAATCCCGCCTGGGTTCAGGCTACAGCTTCCACAACCTTCAATTGGCCTTTCACCCACAAAGGCTCCTCCAGCGATGTCTTACCTGGTGGTGGGTCCGACGTTCCGGGGCAAATTCAATGCAGAAAAGGCCACCGAATTGGGAGTTCCTAAGGGGAAAATTAGGAGTCTACTTGCCCGGGGAGAATCTATCACCTTTGATGTCAAGGTTGGTGATGAAATTATCCAAAGGATAGTCAGGGCAGAAGAGGTGGTGGCACAGCCTGAAAAGCCCAGTGTACGTGCTTATATCCTGGCTGCAAGCCAACCACTTGGTTGACAATATTATGCAGGCAATCTTAATCCTGGACGTCCCTTCCGTTGACCATATACCCTCGTTAATATCCTCTTTCACGAGTTCTGATTTCTATCTAAGGTTCTGGTCTCAAGATCCGACGGTTTCTGAACCCAAGGAGAGTGATGCCGTCTTGCGCGTGGCTTATCATATGTGTGGGGAAGGTGTCCTCGAAGACCAGCGCTATAAAGCCTTCATGCGAGGTTTCGGATCTGTGGTTCATGTAAGTATCTCGTAATGCACAAAAACAAACCTCTCATCCTCCTATCATTGTAGCACATAGTCGGCTCTCGAGAGCATTGCTCTGATCCAGTGACATTCACAAGTGCAGCCTATAGTCAATTACGACTCAATACTCTTGACGACCAGATATTCCGTGTACCAAAATATAGGCTGCACGCCAGAAAATCCCTTTCAGGTATGCAATCATTGGCTCATACTCAGTTCGATCTTGATATTTTGTAGAGGTCCATGGACTTCCCGAAAACATTTCGCCGATGCATTCTCATATGAAAACTGCCATGCGACCTTGGAATCCTCCTTCACCTGACCCGGAGGTCGTGAAAAGGGATAAATTCCACCCTATCGCATCGGGATCAGTCCCTCTGGAGTTTTCACCCGGTCTCAAGCAGTCAATTGACAACGCAAGGAAAACGGTCGCCCAAATTGTTTCAGAAAAATTGGTTGATACAACAGGACCTGGTTCAGATGTTGGTATAATTTCATTAGGCACTGGTGGTTCCATGCCCAGTAAATATAGGAACGGTAAGGACCATCAGTGCTGTATAGATTACCGCTTATCCCTATTCTTTAGTTCTGTCCACCTTCATCCGGATACCCAAGTGGGGAAATATCCTTCTCGACTCTGGAGAAGGAACCTGGGGCCAGATGGTTCGCAATTTCGGATTAGAAGATTCAGAATACAATGTATGGCAGGCGCTCCGTGACCTCAAGTGCATCTTTATCAGCCATATACACGCCGACCATCACATAGGTCTCGCGAATATCCTTGCAAAACGGAAACTTGTTGGTATCTCCGCCTCTGTCTTCTTTTAAGACAATCTCAATTTGGTCTTATAATAGCTCGACCCTCCACCGACGGAGCCACTCTATGTGGTCTCCATCCGCGGTGTACACTTGTACCTACGGGAAATTTCTGCCGTTGAAGATATAGGGCTCAATGATCCTTCTGGGAACGGCGTGGTGCCCGTGTTGACTGAAAGCATGCACTACACCGCACGAACGAAATACACTGGGGAAGGGATCTGGCACATTGGTGGTGATGAACCATGGCTCGATTTTACAACGTATGTCTCTTCTTAATTTCTTATTTTCGAAAACATCTTTATACTGGCCAATATGCAGATCTTTCAATAATGGACGCCAGATGTGTAACACTCTTGGTTTAAATTCGTTCCAAACAATTGACGTTTTCCATCGGTGTCGGTGTTACGGGGTTGTTCTTCGACATAAAGATGGTTGGAGTGTAGCGTGAGTGAAGTCTTCCAATATCTTGAAAGTAAACACACTCAGCCTTTGCTCGTTAACTTAGTTTCTCAGCCGATACATCGCCTTCAGACCAGCTACGAAGGCTTGGCGTTGACACTACGGTCCTTATTCACGAAGCAACAATGGCCGATGAAGAAGCTGAAATGGCTCGTAAGAAGAACCATAGCACGATCGGGCAAGCCATTGCGGAAGGGAAAAAGTCAGTTTATTTCACCTCTTGGATTGTATACGTGTTCTCACTGTTCACAGAATGAGATCAAAAAACATCATGCTCACCCATTTCTCTGCGAGATATCCCAAAATGCCACCATATCTCACTCAAACGACGCCTACAGCCACCAACTTCACCCAACACAATGCTATCGTTCCCGCATTCGACCATGCTAATTTCATTATTGGTGATATGTGGAAAATGCAGTTTTATACGCCTTCTGTCAGTCGCAACTTCAAGGACACATTTAGCGAGGAAGAAGATGAAGATGTGGATGCTTCTCCAACGAATGTTTCCCTTGGTTAAAAAAAAGTATATTCTGATTTATTATGACTAATTAAGAGGGTATGGTACGGTGAGGGGTCACAATATTTACAGGTAATTTAGTGCCATGGTATGTATAATGATACAGTGTTTTTAGAATAATAATGCAAACCTCCAAAAGATTTATTTATTAATAATACACGATAAAAAAAAAACAGACTCATAAGAGGGAATCCCGTTTCGTTTCCAAGAAAGCGACAACCTCTTTCACGACTTTGCTATCCTGGTCTCCACCGAGCCTGTTGTTGACAGCAGCATAAAAGGCGGCAAAGAGCCTGGCTTGTTCAACGAGTCGCGTCATCTTTTGTCGTTTGGCCATTTTCACATTTTTGGCATTCGGTGACGACATCAATGTGGGCGAGGGAAGGGCAGCCATGATGGCAGACTCGTTCCTCAAGTCGTTCATCATAAGGAGTCCAAATAGGACCGCGAGATGACCGCGAAGGAAAGAGGCCTCGGCCTCTGCACGCGCTTCAGGTGAATCGTGGGTAAGTGCGTCAGGCAAGGGTGATTCAATTTTGATTTCCTGATGAGAATAAAGTTGTCCGAGAATTTCGATTCCGGACAAGGTGTGCGGACAATTGCAATGTTGAGCACACGTCCTCTTCTTTAAGCGGCATTGTGGACTTAGACCTGATTATGATGTAAATTTGCCGTACTTGATGATAAAGGAACGAAAAAAAAAACATACGGGCATCGTGGACAGCACGTTTCGCTTCCGGGACGATTTGGACCAGATTTGTGAGAAGTCCGAGAGCAAGGCATAGTGTATCGAGTGCCGTTGAGCTGGCGTTTGTGTCCACTTGGTCATCCGAGAACAATTCTTCTGTTTCTTCAGACTTCACAGGGTACTCGGCCTCGATTTTTGACCAATTCTTCTGCATTTCCCGCCCATTTACGAGGACAAGTCTCATCAACCACCCCATCGCATATTCACATTGAATCACCTTGCGAGCCCACAGCTCATTTGCATGAGTAAGACTGACAAGGATTCGGAGAGTTGTATCGAGGCAGCCTTGAGCTATGGCAATCAAAGATTGAGAAAGATTCATGGTCTAAAAATAGTCTTCTTACCAGACTCCAAGTCATCGTTCTGTCCAATGATTTCGAGACACATGCCAAGTGAAATGAGATCGTCCACAAACCAGGTATCACGGGCTTTCTCTATTGCTTCTTCATTTCGTTCCTGCGACTGGGTTTCTTCTTGCGGGGATGAAGGTGCCCACTGGTCCAAAAGGTAGGTATCCAAGAGTCGTAAGTGATAATAAATATTTTCATAAGCCACTGAATCAGCCGCAGTGGTCCAATTGAGGGTTAAAGCCGATTTCAGCGAAGGGGATGCTCCAGGTGAGAGAGATAAACGCATCGAGGAGAGTAAGGAAGGGAAATATTGAACTGAAATGAATGATGGCGACAAATTTTGTAACGTATAACCAATGAGAAGTGAAGTAGTTATCTGGCCGACGTTTGAGAAAAGTGCCACTGGATCGAAGAATAAATATACTTACTGATGTATTTGGGGAAAATAAGTTTGATTTGGAGGCGATTGTTCTGTATACAGACTCCAACTATTGTCGTATATCATTGACCAGCACTTGAGAAACCAGTAATACAAAATAACGTACGGTCGTTCGGTCTTTCTTGTTGAACCCAACTTTTTTGAAAATTTCCATGTCTGGAATTGTTATGCTGGGGTTGACCAGAGCGAGTGGGTCCGCATTTGAAGAGGTATCTTCAAGTATGGTGAAAAGTATATCAACCAGCGAAGCAGGTTGTGAACCTTCATTTTGCTGAATGCCGTCCTGGGATGGGTTGACAACACACGTCCGTTGTGCCACTTCGGTAAGAGAAACTGTATCACGAGCTACCAGTGCCACGAAAAAAACGAAAATTGTGTCCAAAATCTTTCAGAAGTGAGCCATTTCTAATACCTAGAACAAAATGACGACATACCTTGTCCTCTCCTTTACCGACCCCAGCTTGAACGAACACCTCCCAAGTCCTGACGAAGAAATCTGCGGCCTTTCCTTTCCGCGTGAAATCAGGATCACAAAGTTTGGAGGTGATTTCAAGTGCACTATCTCTGACGTCAGAAAAAAATAATAACGAGTAGTGCTTGATAACAACCACCTTGCACGCCGTAGATTGACGCCGCCTTTCTTATCCATCCCCTCGAACAGGTACCCGACTTCGTCAAGAAACCGCCTGCTCTCTCCTTTATGACGCAATTCCGATATACTCTTTAATGTCAGTTCTCCATTAGATACGAGGGAGCGATCTGTCTTCACTCTTTTTCCTTTACGAGAAGGTGAAGCGTCGGGAGTAGACACTTGCGATTTTGTCGACTTCGAAGGCGAGGGAGTACCATAGGGATCATCCTCAGAAATGTCCACGCCCCATCTATTCCGCAGTGCAGTATAAGATTCCCTTGTATCAAACTCGTCTTCCTCACCGCCCATTGGATCGTTTGAAACAGGGGGAAGATTAACAAGGAAGGACCGTCTTCCCGCATAAGTGCGTTTAACAAGTGCATTGGAACTTGGTGGTATGAGGGGGACAATCGAACCTGCAGTTTTCGGTGTTGGTGGGGAGGGTTCGGAGTTTTTAGACGGAGAAGACAGATTGGGAAGTGAGGGAGTCCGTTCAAATAATTGACTGGAGGATTTAAATTGACTCTCAACAGAAGAATCTGTCTTGGAGCGAGCAAGCATACGCTTTGAAAGTTTGGATGGGGAGGCCGATGGGTATTTTAATGGAGTAATCTCATCGAAAATGAGAGTAAGATCACGGGCAGTTTTTGAAGGAGTTTGTTGCTGAGGTTGGGTAGAGCCCAACTGCCGTGATGACCAATATGGGACCTTTACTGGTGGCATTTTTGAAGGGCCGTCTTCGTCGTCCGTTCCGACATCTGTTTCTGTTGGGGTGTGTAACTCTGGTTCTGTCTCCAGGCTTGGAGAAAGTCGCCGGCGTTTAACTTGAACAACGTCGGGTTCGGCCAAAGTAGGGATAGATTCGTTCAGTTGTGGTGACTCTTTAAGCTGCTTCCTTTTGAGCATAGAACGCTTTCCATATGTCCTCGAGACATGGGCCACTGAGTTTGTCGCAGACATGGTTGAAGACGAAGTAGAGAAGAGATGTGAAGCTTGCCAAGTTTGCCATCAATGTTGATTAAGATTTAGGAGACGTGACATTGTTTGCACAGCAACACGGTGAGTGACGGCTCGTGACTGCGCGTGATGAAAGTCACGTTGATCAACTTGAACTGAATTCTACAAGATTCCAACTTCACGTCTACTTACTCTCTGTAACATATTTCGACAATGGAGGTGTTAGAAGCTCGCGTCAACTCATTCAAGAAGTCAAAAAGGGTCAAAAACCCATCCAAGCCTTCCTCTACCACCACTCTGAAGTGGCCCCATCCCAAAGAATTTAAAGCCAACCCTGCGTCTTTAGCTGAGGCGGGATTTTATTACGACCCAAGCTACGATGATCCAGACAATGTCACTTGCTATGTTTGCGAGAAAGAGCTAGGAGGTTGGGAAGAGGATGATGACCCCTATCTGATTCACTGGAGGAAGTGTGGTCAGACCTGTTGTTGGGCAAATGTTCGTTGTGGATTGATGTCCGACCTGGATAGCAACGGAAGGTTCGTATATCTTGTTCAACCGAGAAAAAAATAATCTCAGTAACCCCACAGATATATTGCGTCTGATAAAACGCGACTTCCTACTCATAAATCGATGGAGAAGGCGAGATATGAGACATTCTTCACTGGCAAAGGGTGGAATCATGACAAAATTCCAAATCATGGGGCCAACTCAAAGATGGTATGGTAGTCTATGTTATGTTCGGCGACATGGCTCAACCGTTTGATAAGATGGCGCGGGCTGGATTTATCTACACTCCTCAGTTCAGTGGCGACGACCTTGCAACATGTTTCTACTGCAATACTTCTCTCAGCGGCTGGGATGCAGAAGACGATCCACTGTACGTATCTGGCATTCATTAACTGAAATTACTTTGTTTATTTGACTTTGCATATGCCCTCCTTACAGTGAGGAACATCGCAAGCGAGATAATAAAATGGGTTTCCCATGCCCGTTTTTCTCAGCCTCGCTCACGGACATGGCATCTGGCACAAAGCCGAATTCACGCGCCCCGTCAGCGAAACCTCCATCCAAGTCACAAACAAAACCTCCGTCCAGATCTGCATCTCGATCGAAGCATCAAGACATCGTGCAACCTACTAAAACATTTGACGGGGAACTTGAGGATAATTCGGACGAAATTCAGGCGGGAAAGACCCAGGCTGTAACAAAAACCCCACGAAATGGTCGGACGGCTTCGTCCTCGGATGCGAAAAAATCTTCTGCAAAGACTCCTAGAAACAAAACGCGCAGCTCTAGCCGCACCGGATTAAAACATGTCGCCGAAGAAAGCGAAGATGGAGACGAAGCCCAGACAGACGTTCCCACTGAAATCCAACCACCTATAGAAAAGAAGGGTCGATCGAGGTCTAAATCTGTGGCCAGGAAAACAGTCGCTCAACCTGAAGATGAGCATGAGGCTCGCAAGCCATCTCGCTCACGATCGAAGAAAACCGTATCAGATGCTGAAGAAGAGACTGTGCGAAAAACCTCGCGCTCTAGATCGAAAGCTACTATCGCTACTGAAGATGAGGTCCTACCTAAAAAGTCTCGGTCAACAACCAAGATCAAGGCCGTGGAATCCGAACAGGAGGAGATACCCCAAACAACGGTGAAATCCAGGACTGTTTCTCGGTCGAAATCCAAGGCAATAGCGCAGGATTCTGACCGAGAATCCGAACGCGAAGCTGAAGTCGAAATCCTAACAGTTGCCCCCAAGAAGAAAGCATCAGCCAAGTCGAAAGCAATCCCGCCCCCTGCGCCTCAAGAACTTTTTCACGACGATGTGTTCACTGATCAATATGTTCATCCACCAAACCCGAAGGACGATGAGACCGCAGAGTTGACCCCTCTATTTATTCCTAAGCGCAATGCGGCCAAGAAAGCTACGTCCGAAGATGCCTTACCCACAGACAAAGAGAAGAAGAAATCTGGAAGATCCAAAAGCAAACCGCCCCCACCATCTCGTTCTCGCCAGTCAGAAGATGAATCACTTGGAACAGAAGCATCCTCCGTCACCGAAACTGGCAAACCTCTGGCACCTGTTTCAGCGAACCAATCCATTTTATCTTCTAAAGAGAATGCCGTCAGCATGGTGAAGCCAAGTAACCAGAAACTCAAAGTTGTCGAAATATCAAGTGATGAAGAAACGGAAGAGCAAGAGACCCAGGTCATTCCTCAACAAGACAAGGAAAACTCACGTACCATCTCCAAGTCTCAACTGCTTGCTGTTCCGACTTCACAAACTCAAACCATCCAACCATTCCCTCCAAAACCTGACGTTGCTCAGGTCAGACGAGAAAAGAAACAAGTCACCGTCGAAACCGTACAACCTATTCCAACGCCTTCTCCAATACCTCCTACCCCCAATGATGCTGACGTGAGCATGGCATCCGTCGAACCTGAAAGCGAAGTCGTAAGAAATGTACCCGTAACTCCTCCTCGGTCACTGGCAAAAACTCCTCCCCAAGAAGAGATTCAACGTGCAACGACTCCCGAGGCCGTTTCAGCCCCACCGGAGGAACTATATATTCCAGCACTTTCTAAACTCCCTTTCACACCGCTTCATGCTCTGACTGAACCGGAACTCGATATGACCGTCGAGGAATGGATCCGATATCAGATGGACGTCGAATTTGACAAATTCCGGCGCGATGGTGAACGCGAACTACAAAGGTTCAGGAAGAGAGCAGAAGAAGTACGAAAAGCCATCGAAGGGTTATGATCATATGGCCATTCGTGACTAATTCGCGGAGACATCGATACCACCTTCGAGTTGGTTGTAGTAAACGTATTGTATATTCCATGGTTTTTCCATTGTATTTTCTCATCGGTCTCCATATTTCGATTGACCTCTTCTTGCTTATTGTACCAGAGTATATATCAAGATAGTTTCTTTCAAGCTATGCATCGTTGGGCATGCGTAATGCGAAATGCGCGGGCTTGATCTGAGCGTAAATTTCCGGATGCGAATTACACGGCCCACATGCTCCCACATGCCACTGAAAACCAAATCAAAAAAGTCCTCCGTGACCTCATCACACAGGGACATGGCAACTCCCTAATCGCATATTTTATGATGTCCATACAGTACTGGACGCCGAGCAGAATGAAGAGGATTGTTGGAGCGGTGCCGAGGAGTACCAGTGCTCTTGTAAGACACTTGGTCTGACTCCTATTACTATAATATTTCCCTTTCCGACGCCGCTGTAACTTGTCGTCCCCCGTCGTTGCCCTCGACAACAGTTCTCTTTGAATCACTTGCCAGATCACACGAACCTCCCTCCCGGACCGAAAGGATCGCGCAGGGTTGTAAAAGCTTATGACGTCCTTCACTCTTTCAACTGAAGAGTTGACATCAAAGATTTTTGTGTTCTCGAAATCATGGCATTTTCCTGGGGTGCCGTGAAAACTCTCCGTAGATCCGTCAGGTAACCCTCTCCGTGATTGTTAATTGCCTCCCAACAGGTCGGTCTGTACTGCACCAGCCAATAGCCTTCTATAGATTCCACCCATGTCATTACAGGTTATTACTTTACATTCGCTACTTGGCACAGGAGACGAAAAAGTGCGATTTCATCGACATCTTCACGGTCCAACGATTTGGCTCCTCCGCTTCTTTCGTGTATACTCGAAGGATATTCTTAATATAGACGCGTGCCGTTGGACGTCAATAGGGATCAAATCAATGATTGTTCAGAAAGGTCAAACTCTCCAGAACAAACTTGCCATGTCGGTGAAACCTCCTCCAAAATTACTCTATAGCCTCGCTGCGGCTGAGAGAGAGCGAGGGACACGGACTTCCTACATGACCACCTGTGGGATTGTGGACAACAAGTAAGTATAGAACAGAATCGTAAAGCCTTCCTGACTTCTGTCTGACGACAGTATCATGTTAGTAACCGGATATGCTCGTGGAGAAAGTTGAAACCTCTTTCATAGATCCAAATTTCAGAAATCATATAAGAAAGATACGCTAATCTTCAAGGCCGATTGTAATCTTGGCCAACGTCTCTTGACTCTGCTTGACTCTGTGATTCAGGAGAAGTCGGAGGATCGTAGCCAAGCCATGCCAGACACCGCTACTCCCCAGCTTCCAACCGATGTATTCCGACTTGTTTTCGTCCATTTGGAGGCAAACGACATTCGAGTGGTGCGAAGAGTGAGTTGTCTCGTCTTCTCCTTTCAGACGTTGGCCTTCAACAGTTTTTAGGTTTGCAAAGACTTCTACGAGTTGTCGAACCTCCGCAGCGTTTGGAGTAGTCTCCTCCAGAAACAGGTCATCCAACAAAATATTCCAGTACCTGGGCTTTGCGGAAGATCGCTCGAGTTGTTGTCCGCTCGCGAAGTGGAGATTTGTTTGCATCGAGCTCTTGCTTTACGCAGGAATTGGATATCCGAATCACCCGTCATCAAGCGACGTGTATCTGTGGAAGCTATCCCACAACATCGCATCGTTTCCATCCATTTCCTGTCAGGTAATGGCCCACCACGACTCCTTTCTTTGTCCATGTCGCAAAATAGGACATTCACCATCCAATGCTGGGACCTTCAGGGGCAAGAGGCGACTTGTATAGCATCACGAGAATTGCTCCGCTTCCGGGGTATAGCTGTGAACAAAGTCGTCTCTGATAGCGGGATGGTCGCCGTGCTCAATCCACAGTATGTGAAATTCCTTGCTTTCAAGTGCTTCTCCTCATCTGACTCATGCAGCCTAGAGATCTTGTCGCTCGGATTGGAAGCGTCTAACTCTGAACATGGATTTGTAGCTTCAACCGTTGTCCCAGAAGAAATACACGGAGTACATTTCTTTTTTGGGTCAACTCTTCTAACAAGAGATAGGAATGGACGTCTGTACGCCTGGGACATAAATAGACCTCAGGTCAAGGTTGAACTACAGAATCCGGGCCTGGTCCAGGTCAGAAGATTACAAACATCACTTCACAAGCACGCAACTTACTATTTTCCTCACAGAACACCACCGTCATCGATGTGGTGATAACACGGGATTCCGTCATGGTCCTACGGCAAACAACGCTTGAGCTTTATGCGCTACCGTATCCTATCCCGACGTTTTCGAACAGTGGGATCATTCCTCCCATTTACGTTCTGAATCTTCCTGGACGAGTCGATAATGGTGTGATGACAATCCGATATCAGCCCCAAAGGACAGGCTTTGAAAACGTCTACATCGTTGTGCGGTATGGGAGCCTTTTTCCATGGGTGAGCGAAGGGAACTTTGGTCAAAAATTTGAACACTTTACATATTATGTAAACCAGGCGCTCAATATCCTTCATCACTATGAAATCCACGCGAATCCTGCTTTCTCCAAAGATCGACCCATGAGTCCCATAAATCTACCTTACAAATTGCCTCCTGTCCTGCAGGAAATTATCGCCGCACCTGTTCGATTGCACGCCACATCTGACCTAGTTATTGGTGAACATGGCACGATTGTCTGGACAGACAGTCATACAGAGGATTATTTCAACCACGCGGATCGGGGACAACGGCTGGCTGGAAGGTTCGCGCCATTCGCTGGCGAAGGAGCAGCAGAGGATGGCGTAGACTTGCCCAGTCAGATAGCTACGGCTACGGCTGAAACTGTGTATGCATTCCATGAAGAAGATAGCTGGGTTCGAATTGCACTGGATGAGACGGAGGGCAGAATTGCTTTGGGTCATGATGACGGCCTGGTTTCTGTCCTCGAGTATGTCTAGAACATGTTAGTGTACTAGAATCGTTCTCATATTTATCAATTACATGTCTAACGGCATTTTCGCCGTCTGAAGAGGTACTCAGCTTCGACCACAACGCCAGGAAGCAAAAAAAGGACCTTTCCAGGTATTGTTATTTATACAAATGTTTATGTTACACGTCTCTAGGCGTTGCAATGAGAACCTGTTGAAAGACAGAATTAACTTTATGAGAAATAAAGATAGCTGGAAACCCACAGCAGAAGGAGTAAGTCCGAGGTCTTTCAAGGACTTTGAGAAATCTTGACGCGTGAACGTTTTTCTAGGCGAAGATATGACTGAAGAACGATAAAAACCGAGGTGCTTTTAACCTTACCTTGGGAAGTGCTGGGCAAGGGTCACTGTGTCTACATCGACCGATAGGAGCTGAGAAGCCAGATATTCTGCCACATCACGCAAAGCTATAATACAATAAATGATGGTGCATGATGCGGTGACCGAACCAAACTCACGAGCATCACTGGATAGTGTGATTGTGTACGGCTGTCCACCTGTTGACATTCGAATCTGCAACCTGGTTTCCTTGAAATCTTTACCTGCAACTGTAGCGGCAGGTGCTTGTGGGAGAGAGGTTCCAGCTGAGGAACTCGCATCGACGATGGGTTTCCCTTCACGAAGGGCTTTCTCTCGGGCAGCTTTCTCTGCTCGCGCCTTTTTGTCAGCTTCTATCTGAGCTTTGACCGCAGCTTTCGCTTTTGCATCTTCGATTTTCTCTGTTGGGGCAGAATGTTAGTCAATTCAAGTACATAAATTGCCCGGAATGAAACCGACCTCGTTTCTTGGCCTCTGCCTCTTTGATGGCCTCCTTCAGCTTCAAATCCTCCTTGATCTTGTTCATATCCTACGAAAGACGAGTTAGATTTCTTACGCAAAATGTGGGCCTGGAAGAATGCCACCTTTCCTGCCTTCCGTCGAAGGGCTTCGTTAGCCTTTTGTTCTTTTGCCTCTTCTATGCTCTTCTTGGCTCGCTTCTCGGCCATTTTCGCCCTCAATTCTTCGAGTTTCTGCTTTTTCTCTTCCTCGGTGAGGGGTTTTATCTAGAAAGGTCCAGCTTGTCAATGACATTCGGACAAAGGCAATGAATTTCTTACTTCTTCTGTTGATTCCTCGAATTGATCATGACCACTCTTTTCTGCATGGAAGTTGGCAAGTGCCGTGTTCTTGAAGATCTTTCCGCATTCTGAGCATTTGATGCTCTATAAGTTGGATTATTTATAGGTAGATCAGGGCAGTTAAAACTGAAAAGACAAACTTTCGCTTCCTGATCAGCTGCTGCTGCTGCGTCTCCTTTCAGTATACCCATGCTCCTTAGAGCTTCCGTGTCCTCGTCGTCTTCATCAACATCCATGGGCGCTGACCTGCTAGACTGTTCGCTCACACCGCCGAGATCGGGAATAGCTTCACCCTCGTGTTCTAGGATATGATCCATTGCAGGTTGTAATCCACGGTTCCCAGTCGCCTTCAATGCCCCTGTAAGATCGCCGTAGGAAAAATGGATATAAGTCAGTCATATCAGCATGGTACAGTAGGTCTGGGCAGGCTAACATTCGACCCGTGCTGAGTCAAAACCCATCCCCAACAAAGTGTCTTTATCTCCAGCCATGTTGTGTGCTCTGTGTGGGTTTCAGTCCGACTATCCTGTGCAAGTTTCAATTCGGTTTTTTTGATGCGTTCAAATCAGAAGATGATGGGTGTTTTAGGACAAGCAGGTTGAACTTCAGGGTGTTACTCGTCGTTGAGGTTGATCCAGGTTGATCGATCTATTAAGAATGACCAGTTGACCGTCGACCTCCCACGACTCAGCGTGAGGAACATACTTACTTAGATTGGAAATTCACAAGCAGCCCCTAACTTTGCCTTCTGCTTGCCTGTGTCAGCCTGTGTCCTTAGACTGTGTTGTCCAACTTGTGAAGGTCCCCAAAATCCCTCCTTACAGAGGTGAATGCAAGTAGAGATTAGGATCACAGTAAAAGTTGAATGAACTCTACTCGAGTACAACTTGAAAACCGATTCATTTATTCAAGGGAAATTTCTTAACGTAGACTTGCATAGACCGTAAATCCCATTCAAGATTGGACTGGGTGAAGATGATGGTCGTGTTGTACTATGATACGGCATGCCTATCTGATTCAGTGTCTCTTTCTTCGCAAATTTTGGAGTCGGGACCAAGTCGGGACCGATTTTCTTGAGCTACTAGATTTTGGACGATGTTTTTGAATTCGTACTTACCCATGCCGTTTCCTGCCTCAAATTACAGCTGAGAACAACGAGAGACTGAGCTGAGGCTAGCAAGAGGTCTGAGTGATAAAAATAGCGCCCATCATAACCGCCTTCCTCATCGGGAAGGTCATGAGGTTTGACCGTTTGGCGTTGATCATTGAGCCGCCTACTATTCCATCCTTTCGACAACGACTTTTCTGCTAGCCATTCACCGGACGGCCTCAATCTACTTACAGGTTTCTGGTGCAGAAACCCAGCAATAGGGCTCCTGCACATCCCCGACGGCTCTTCTCGGACATCACTATCATTGATTGAAACCCTGCGCAGCACGGCCTGAGCAAGTTGTCCAAGATGTCTTCTTACCCTGGATTGGGCCAACGTCCAGTATCACCCGTTGAAGAGGATCTCCAAAAACTTTACAACGAAGTTTGGGCCGTTTTCAGTGATGAGACACCAGCATCAGAACGTGATTTGGATAACATCTACAGCGGATATACCGACAACGACAACCAGCCAACACAAATCAGTCGTTCCCAGTTGCATCCACCAGTACAACAACGTGAGCTTATCGTCATTTTCCCCAATATATTTTAACTGATTGCTTTTCAGCTGCACGGGCTCCAAGTCCTCGTCCAGTTAACACTCAAGTGGATGCCTTCCGCAACAGTACATCACCAGCACCAACCTCCGCCACATCTCCAACGAGACGTCGTTTACCACCCACTCCCGGTGGCTCATCTCCCTCAGTAAAACCCAGCTCCTACCCGATTCCTCAAACCGATTCGTATCGTTCCCCCGGACCTTCTCAGCCAACACTTTACAACTCCCCTTCTTTTTCATCCTTCGCATCGAACAATCCTGTTGGTAGAGGGAGTATTGAAAACAGTGTCAATGGACGTCAACTGCCCCCAACAACGGGCAATCCGAAGGTATTGGCTGACGGAGAGAGGACTCCAGTCTCCTCGGATGAGTTCCGTTCTCAAGGATCGGCTACATCGTATGCTTCGGCGTCATCCTTCACAACGCAAAATACTAGCTCGACAAGTAACCCAGGCAATATTTATGATTACAACAAGCAGTCTCCTGGAGCGTCTCGTCCCACCTTACCTCCCAAACCTGCCTCGTATATGGACACTTTGTCTTATCCATCCTCCGCACCACAATCCTCCTTTACAAATGATTTAGAGGATCGTGGTAATTTCCAAGATATTCACTACCGAACAAACACGCAGGCATCAAGACCCGATTTTGCGTCTACCCAACCCTCACCGCCCCTTCCACCAAAGATTCCTTCAGATGTCGATGTTAATGAACAATATGCTCAGTATCCAACATATACAACGTCTCCTTCGACTCTTTCTCCGTGTATGTTTGAGCCTATCTGATTTTCTCTTCGGCCTGGCATTCACTATTTATCTCACAGTTGAAGTGTATACAAAAAACGCGGCGGCTAGTTCTTCAACTAATGATTTTGTTGACCAAGGACAATCCTCCTCCTCTCGAAAGCCTTATCTCGACCAACCTGATGCTGGCCCTTCGCGTAGTGGAGATGATAATACAAGGGAGGATGACAACTGGGACCCTAATGCATACATCTATGACGACAGAGCTGGTGGAAGCGGGCAAGCCGAAGCTGGGCCCAGTACTTTTTTGCGTCGACCCACTGACATGCTGCGTACCTTGGCGGATTATTCCAACAATGCTCTTCCCGAGCTTCCTGATGAACCAGTGGACGACTATTGGGAAGACGAGGATGAAGAAGATGAAACCAGATTTGTGAACTTTTCTTTCCTTTCAAATATTGCGATGCAATTGCGTGATAAAGTTCCACGAGGGACTCATGTAAAAGGTAGCATTCCTTATCCCCGAGCGTTTACCGGAAAGGACATTGTGGTATGTTGCAAACTTTCTCGTGTTCTAGGCCAATGATGAGGAACTTGTTTCGATAGTCGACCATCCAGACTCAGATTCAGCGCGAGCTCGCGATAAATCATGGCGTATCAACAAATGATCGACGTGTCGCATTACAAGTCGCCCGAACTCTTCAAAGCCAACTGTTCTTTTACGAAGTAGAATGGGGAGGACACATGCTGCAGGACGGCGTTGAAGATGTATACATGTTTCTTGATGACCGGGAAGGCGGTTCCGAAATGATTTCAGAACGCGAGGAATTGCCGACTGGTGTCATTACCATGTTGACCAGATGTTATTCTCCAAGTTGCGGGGAAGGGATACCGTGTTATTCGTACAGTTGTCCTCGAAAAGTATGTTTTTCCTTAATCTAGAAGGCTTTTGACTAATCCGCATTTCTTAGGGAACATATGCGTTCGACGCCGTTGCACCACAGATTGAAAGCCATCTGGTTGTCAAGGAAGAAGAATGGTCGCAAACTATGGATCCATCTGTGATCAATTCACTCCCGGAGAGTGAGATTAGCAGACAGAAGTACGTACTATAACAAATGCCTGTCTTGAAAGTCATTGTTCTAACTCTCTTGCAGCATCATTCATAAGTTAATCGCAAAGGAAAAACAATATATTCAAGATCTTGACCTTGTTGAATCTGTTTTCATCAAACCTTTGCGCACCGCCAACCCCTCTATCTTCCCCTCTGCCGTTCTGGAAGACGTAATTGACGATATCTTTGGAAACATATTAGACCTTCGCGAGTGTAATAAACGACTACTCGAAGTTATGAACGTTCGCCAGCGAGAAGAAGGACCCATCATTCTTCGAATTGGAGACATATTTCTTCAAGCTGCTTCGGAATTCAGATTTGCGTATCCAACGTATATTGGACACCACCCCATCGCGGAGAAGAGGCTTAAGGATGAAACTGAACAGAATTCAGAGTTTAGACTTTTCCTAGAGGTATGCGGATACGTTCATGTGAGATGTCGCTATTAACGATCTGATAATAGCAATGTTCCCGGCAACAAATCTCTCGTTCTACGGATTCTCCGAGACTGGATCTCAAGCACTTCCTCAACCGTCCGGCTGAGCATTTGCAGAAATATCCAGTCCTACTTGAAGCGATCTACCATGAAACCGTCGCCGAAAACACCGACAGAGAATTCTTGCTTGAAGCTATTGAAGCAATTAAAAATCTGCAGTCTGTTTCACAGTTGCGTACTTTCCAATCTGCTATGGGGAAAGGAGCACCTGGAAAATGGGAATGGCATGACCTTGTGTCGACAGAAGTCAGGGAACAGTTTACGAAGAAAGAGGCCAAACGACAATCGTATGTTTCCCAATGTGTTGCTTTGGTGCTATATTTATCTGACCATCTCGTAATCTTTAGCATTATCTTCGAATTGATTAAGGGAGAAATGGCTTATGTCAAAGATCTGGAAAACATCTACAACGTATGTTATTTTTTTTTTCAACCCTCAAGACGTTTGACTCAACTCCAACAGATCTACATTGTACCCTTGAGGACGGCCGAGCCACCTATCATCAGTCGGGACAGACTCGAACAGTTCATTCAGGATGTCTTCCACAACTACGACGAACTCTATGAACACCACAAGAAGCTTGTTGACAATCTACATGAAATTCAACGCGAACAACACCCTCATATCCGGAGCGTTACCGCCGCGTTGTTTGATGCCGCCCTCAACTTCAGAGAGGCGTACATGGAGTATATTCCAAATTATCCCATTGCTGCCTACCGAATTGATGATGAGATGGCCAACAATCTTCCATTCAAAACCTTTGTTGATGTAAGAGTCGATGTGAATAGATGTGCATCTTTTACTCACTTTTTTTCAATTTGTAGCAATGTGTTCGTCACCCAGATGCTCATCGTCTAGACATGAAGAATTTTATCAATCGACCTATCCCTCGTCTGCTTCGTTACGAACTTCTCCTGAGAGGCATTATGGAGGAAACGGAACCAGGACACGAAGATCACGAATCCATCCCGCATGTCATTGATGTGATAAAGGCACTTGGAAAAGAAACGGAACCTGGTGTTTTCAGTGCCAAGCAAAAAGTAGAAGTTTGGCGGTATAACTCTAATCTGGTTTTCAAACCTGGGGAAGCCATTGTACGTTTTTCCATTGAAATATTTTACGTTTTTGATCCAATCCAAAGTGCAGGATATGGATTTGCTTGACGAGAAACGTTCCCTTGTTCATTCTGGTCGATTACTTCGACAACCTGATAGTGGTCTTGAATGGAATGGATGGAGTGAATTGCATGTTCTTTTGTTCGATAACTACTGTGAGTCTTGTTTAATTTATATCTTTCTTGCAAAGCCTAAACATGAACATAGTGGTTATGACAAAGACGAAGGAAAAAGACGGTGTGACCAAGTACCATGTCAACCGTCGGGTAAGCTCTTCTGTTTTCTTCAATAATCTTATTTGTCTTGACTTTTCATCTAGCCCATTCCATTGGATTTGCTCACTCTTGTTAACTTTACTGATCCGCCCACACAAAGGAGTGCAGGGATTCTGAGAAACTTACGAGGAGGAGAAAGGCATGACGGGGCGAACGCCAATCCTGTGTCACCCGACAGTGCGACCGACTCCCGTTCCGTCTATCCACTGACTTTGCATCACAATGGTCGTACTGGAGGCCCGTACATTCTCTACGCCGAGTCTGCCCAAATTCGAACCGAATGGAAAGCTAAACTGGAGGAAGCGCTTGGCACACGCAAGATTGTTCAGGAGTCCAACAAAGTGTTTGAGATTGAGTATCTCAGCAGAGACACATTTATTATGCCCTCAGTGTCTCTTGGAAGTAGCACGGCTGGTCCGACTTGGAACCAAGATAATCAGTATACGGGCAAGGTTACATGCTCAGTGCCCTTCAGTGAGCTTCTTTTTGTGTCTTCAAATGACGTTTTTCTCAATCCATTGCAGACACACCGGATGGTCGTGCTCTCGTTGCTATTGGTTGTACTGAAGGGGTTTGGATTGGGTTCCGTCACGATCCAAAGTGTACGTTCGCGCATATTCTTTATTCTTATATTTGACCTTGTTGATGTTTGCTTTAGCCATACGTCGTGTGCTTCATCTTAAAATGGTTACTCAATGCGCTATGCTGGAAGATTTTGGGATCTTCCTGGTGTTGGCTGATAAAGTTTGCTTCCCATTTATTCTTGGATGTCGCCCATATCATCTAACCACCTTGTCACAGGCGCTATTTGCCTACCACATCGAGGCCCTTGTCCCATCGTCGCCTCACGGAGCGCATACATCTCAGGTTCCTCAAAAGCTTAGTGGCACGAAAGATGTTCACTTCTTCAGTGTCGGAACTTTACAAGGCAGAACTCTCATCATTTATATGAAGAAAAAATCGGTGTGTGTATTTGCAGCATAAACCAGCAGGAATTGATTTTCTCTCCCTTAGTTGAACAGCATCTTCCGTGTTCTTGAACCTGTTGGGGACAAAATCAATGAAGGCGTGAAGGCACCTGCCAGCTTTGGGTCTCGTCTTGGATTCCGTTCGACCAAATCCGAATGGTTCAGAATCTACCGAGACTTTTTCTTGCCCTCGGACTCCTTTGATGTTATATTCCTCAAGGCTCGGATTGCCATATTCTGTGCCAAAGGTTTCGAGATCATGAACCTTCACGAGTGCGTCTTGGATAGTTATTTGACTCGAGACCAATATTGAACCCCGCTTTCTCAGCTTTGATAGTATAACGATCCCCCAAAGAGAAGATCCCCGCCATGCACAACTCGCTAAGCGGTGCGAATCAGCACGACCACTTGGAATGTTCCGCTCTACAGATGAAGAATTCCTCCTATGTTATGACGGTAAGTTTCCTCAAGGAATGACTTTGAACATGGATCTCATATATATTCCTAGAATTCGGCCTGTACGTTGACAAACATGGCGACCCATGTAGATCTTTCGGGACGATTGAATGGGAAGGCACTGCAGAACGGGTCGCTTTCCATTCACCTTACATCCTTCTCTTTGATTCCCGTTTCATTGAAATCCGGCACGTCGAAACCGGACGCCTCGCGCAGATCATCTCCGGCAACGAGGTCCGTTGTACTTGGGATGGACGTGGTGTCAGTGCCCCAGTGACGAGTCCGATGAGCGACGGTGAAGATGGCGTTGTCCAGGAAGCTCAAGTACATTTTGTCATGAACAGTACCGACTCGACGCCTGGGCCTGGTGGCATGCGGAATCGAAACATCGTTCAACATGTCTGCGAACTGATACCAACGATTCCGCTGTACCCTTCAGCTGGTCCATTATCGTCTGGTTCTGGTCCCTCTCAGCAACCACAAGACCGTTTATATAACCCATACAATTCTGCACCTGGACATGTGTCTACACAGTCGTATGCTTCATCTTCTTCAACAGCGCATCTCTATGCACCCCCTCAAGGCGCCGCTCCAGCGAACTATTATCCTACCCAACAAGTCTACGCGCCTGCGCCGATCCCATCTAATATGAACCCCATACCAGGAGGTAACTACTACAGTCGAGACGCCTATTACGATACTTCTTCTGTCTCTGGGGGATCCATGCAGAGGAGATGAAAATCATGATAGGCTTGGTCATTGTTCTACGTTTTGCGATATTTCCCTGCTATCAACTTTTACTATTTAAACTATTAGGATATCCCACTTCTATTTGTACCACTATTGTGTTTTATGTTCATTTAACTTTCTTAAAGGTTATGCGTGTGGCACAGTGCACTACACGTTACTACAAAAAAAAAAAACAGAATGATTGAAAGCTGCCCGCTAGTGAGTAGTCCATATCCAATTCAAACGTTTCAGGGTGACTTATCATATTCATAACCTCACTACTGCTATCATCTCTCGTGTCATCAATTTTGTTTATCTGAGATGACTTCTCCTGTTCTGTCAGCCCACCCTCCCCTCCAAGTGAAGGATTTCGAGTTGATTTCGAGTAGTTATCTCTGAATTCAAGGTTGGGAGGCTACTAGACGGATCATGGTTATAAAAACAGGACTTGCCATTGTTCCGCTCCGGCTGCGTTGTGAACATGAATATGTTTACCTAGAGAAATCAAAACAACCGTGATAGCCATACACATATTCAAGTCCAACAGTTAATTCTAAAACCTCACCACTCCTTTGCCACTCCTAGCCTCCCTGCCCTCGTCGTGGCTCAGCTGAAGGTCCGATGCAAATAAGCAAAATTGTTGCAGCTTGCTATGGCATGTGGAATATGACAACAAACATGTGCCCCATGGCTTAGCTGGTTATAGCGTCCGACTGTTAGAACAGTCCATTAGATAGCTGATTATCTAATGGAGTGCTCAGCGATCGGAAGGTCGTGAGTTCGATCCTCACTGGGGCAGTTCTTTTTGATTTATTTTCCCGTCATATACAGAATAAACAAGTTTCTTCTTCTTTTTTTTCACCAGGGTTCTTCGGAGCCACAAAAATTGAAGTTGCAAAGCTTGACCGAGGATCCACAAACAAGCCAATATTGCCTTATTGGGTCATGTCCAGAAAAAGTCTTTTACGCCTGTACGCCTTCCTGTTACATACATGTCAGTCTCTCTAGGACTTCTTCTGACCACCACCCCCTCACAAGGCATTTTGCCGGTAGGGTCGTGGTTTTCGACCTCTTCTTCTGATACCTCATCGTCCAACCTGATTTTAGATCCTACTGTGCAAGGATCCAGCGATGGACTAAGAACGTGGAAAGAAAATTGTAAGATTGGGTCTTGATCTCTGTGAGTACCTATGAAAAATAGGATAGGACCTTCGCGTCATTAGACCTTGACCAACTTATCTTTATTCTTAGGAACCTGTGCACCAACGGCATTCTTTGGAACTGTTCATCGACCGATGCCGATGACCGGCGGCGCGCACTCAACAACTCCTAGCCGGAGTGACTTGTAGCATTTGAGCCCCTCACGTCGCGCAGCACCGTCAACTTAAACCCATCACCTAGTGATCATTCCCGAAAGCCGCAACGGAGATATTATAGCTGGATACTAGTCCACCACACCCTTTACAGAATGGCCTCCATTGACCTTTGTTCTGACCACACCTCTTGAGGCAAGAACATCATATCGGGATGTGCACAGGACTTGGAGAATGTGAGTATGTACAACGCATTCTACTTTCACTCTAGCCCTTACGATATCATATTCTTTAGTCAATCCCAGTAACACTGATATCAAATTTCAATCAAGCGATGGCGTTTTATTCAACTTGGACACAACCTTACTCCAGGCACATACTGGAGGTTTCCCTGGTCCCGAGTTCACCGCGCAGGGAGAGGTCGTTCATTTATTGGAGCCTGCACATGTTCTTGCCTTGCTTTTTGATTTCGTATATCCGAAGCGCCATTTGGATCTTTTGAAGACGGAACCAGAAACAGTTTTTGCGTTGGCAGAGGCCGTTGAGAAATATGAAGTCTTCTCGGCTATGCTCGTCTGTACTGCACGGTTAAGGTTCGTTTATCCAAAGAATCTGTATATGGTTTTTGAATCGATGCTTTGTTTTTTTTCAAGTTCGTATCTTCCCGAATATCCTGAAAGAATCTTCCTTCACGGCGTCAAGCATGGTTATCCAGAATTGATGAACAAAGCTGCACCATTTCTTCCCCGTTCGCTTTCCATCTCGGTCATGGAAAAGCTTCCGGGTTGCTATAGCCTGCCTTGGGTACAATGAATTTATGTTGTGTAAATTGGAAAATTTTCTGACGACCCATATTCTAGTCCCGATATCAGAAGTCATGGGCCATGGTCTTCAAAGAAGCCAGGAAGGACATCATGCGCTTACCATTGCTCCCAAAAATCGAATCGGGGACGGGGGGTCGCTGTAACACCTGCCACTCAGTCCCCGCGGCCGTTTGCAACGTTTGCCAAAACTCGATGTTTCGCTGGATTACACGCCTGGAGGAAATCAGCACCGTGTCTTTACTATGTGCCACACTCGATGGCTTTTCTCCCCATTCCACCGCATTTGAGACCCGTTGCTGTCAGTACCCCGATACATCCACCAACCATGCTATGCGTTCCTCAGACGGACCCGAAACGCTCGCCACATCGGAATATAAGTGCAACCATTTGTTGAATTTGACAAAGTCCATTCGGTATAGGGTTAGACTCATTCCGCCTTTTAGTGAGTTCGTTAGTGGGAGATGATTTGGAGAGTCGAGACGACGACTAGCAACTCGTTTTGTTGTAATTTTGTATACAACGGCTTCAATGAATTCTCCTTTTCTTCGTCCCTGATAAAGATGGTAAAGTTTGTGGCTGTTGGGTGTGGCAGTTCGGCACGATCCGAAGGTGTGTCTGACTCAAGTCAGCCCAACACCTCCACCACCAAGCTTCGCTAGCTTCACTGTCCATCGGACATCGGACATCCCTCTTCTAGTTGCAGCATCCTCTCAAACCTCGATATTCTGGATAGACTTAGGGTTTTTGGTCCTAGATGGGGTCAACCTGTGCGTCCTCCGGCCCACAAGACTGAGCAAAGTGGTTTATCTTTCAATCTGACGAGCCTACTGAACAGTCAATGCTAGCAATTCGGACTTGAAGATTGTATCATCCGACGGTGTCGAGTTCAACTTGCATCGCGCATTGCTCGCATCGCACACAGAAGCATTTCCGGGATGTGAAATCGAAACAGGCGGAGATGTGGTTCATTTGACTGAACCTGCGAAAATATTGCGCGTTTGTTTCGACTTTGTGTATCCGAAGAGACATCCGGACTTGAAAGACATAGAAGATTTCGAAACACTTGCTGCTATAGCCGAAGCTGTTGGGAAATACCAGATCTTCAGCGCCATGAACACCTGTAACACCCGTCTTAGGTTTGTTGACTCTTCCTAGTATCTGGTTCGTTCGGACGTATGGTGACAAACCTCATTCAAGGGAGTTTATCCAAACCTTCCCATCTGAGATATTTCTATATGCTATCAAACATGACTACCCAAAATTATTGGACGACGCCGTACCGTACATTGCCCGATTGCCGTTTACATCTGTCCTCCAGCAAATTTCTCCTCTATATATGGTCCCATGGGTATTTGGGTTTCCTCCGCCACGAAATATCTCAATCTGACAAACAGTTATTAGGCTCGCTATCACGATGCATGGGAGAAGGCTTTCAGGGACACGTTACAGCAGATCAAGTCAATAACAACCTCCTCATTGCCAATGCAATGCCACGATCTACGAGCCGCCTTCGGTTACAACCCTCTCACCGGCTACTCTCCCATTTGTAACACATGTCGTTGCGCTCTCTTGACCTGGGTCTTGGATTTGCAGGATATACGGTCCGCGGCTACGTTGGTGTCCATCATCGAAGCGGCCATTCATAAACCTGTGATGGGCGTCTTCTGTTGCTTTGTCCCTGAATCAGAGCAAAGCATGTTCTTTAATCTTTCGGCCAGCCCATTCCAACCAGCACCTTTCAAAACCCAATACAGGTGCACCCATCTTATTACCATCGCCAGCTCTTTGCGCGCACGAATACTTGCGATCCCTCCCTTCAGCAGCTTCATTGGGCAACAAAAGAGTTGAAATACGAGAGTGTCCTCTTCATCATGGGTCTTACTCGTCATCACTTCCCATCGTTTGCGACACGAACAGCCTGGCGTCACGGTGTTTTTATGTCCTGTCAACGTCGGAGGAGAAGGGGGGATATCGCTGGCGTGGACAAATCGGTACTTGTGAATCCGATTCTTTTTTTATTCTTTTGTGATGGTTTTTGGAGGTCGTTCTGAATTCGGCCTCTCAACAGACATCGGATGTAATACCACGGGCGCTTATTTCTTGTCAAACAATTTACTCCCTTTCCTATTCGTATTGATTCACACCAAATTATCTCAATACCTTCCTAAGAGTGTATTCAATCTCATTCATAATTCCATAATTGTTTTGTATTCAATGTAATACCAATTTTCTGTTGTTTAGACGTCCTCGTACCCTTACTCTATAACCTTCCTAAGGAGAAAACATAAGACCTGCTCCTGGCGATTAGAATTCGGAACACCGTCCATGGTAAGTTGAACAATGATGGTAAGTGAGTATTTGCCCTTGATTTGCCTGGGCCAGCCTGGTGAACGCAAGGTGGTTGAGGGCCCAGGGTGCTGACAGTAACCCTAACCTGGGCCGTAAGCATAAACCGACCGTCTTCGATTGGTCTTCGGCCAATCCTCATTTGTTCTTCCATCCGCATGCTATATGTGTAGTTGCCAGTGGTCGAGCCTGAGTCATCAATGTCAATTTTTGATAACATGGAGTGAGCGCTTATTTCTCTGATTATCGATCGATTACTACCATGCAACTACCACGAGGATGTGAAGCGCGTGGCATTGTGAGAAGTCGCATACACGAGCTTGAATATGACATGCCAGTGGTAGAACACGCGATTTCGTTTTCTGCCACGTATCTTGCCAGTGACCTATCATCTCAAAATCATGGAATCAGAATCTTCAATGGATGTTGGAGAGACGTCCTTAGACCAAACTGCGCCTCCACTAGTCCCCGATCCCGACTCCAGGTCCGTCTTCTCAAACGGTATTTTATCAGAGTATCACGGCATGATTTTCTAACAACTTTTTCTGCCCACAGCCTGTCTTTTGTGCCCAGCGAGCGAGACGAGGCGGCTGTAGAAGTTCATGACACGGTAGTGGATGCACAATCAGCGGTCTTGACCAACGACGATCTCTTGAGCCTGATCTTCTCCTTCCACTCCATCAATATATTTGACCCTTCGGATGCACCAACAAGTCTCGCGAGTCTCTTACAGGCCTCATTGACTTGCAAGACGTTCTTCCATCCCGCCATTCGCGCGCTATGGCAATCCATGAACTCTATTGTTCCGTTACTGAAGCTAATATCGGGTGTGGTGGAAAAGAATGGTTTGTTGGTGAGTTATTTTCCTTCTTCTTCCAGCATTGGCGACAGAAATTCTTGACTCATCTTTCCGAAACAGACTATGACCAAAGTCATTTCGGAGGAAGACCTCCTGCGATTTGATTTTTACGCACAATTCGTTAGAAGGTTTGAACTCTCCGCCAAATCCCTGCAGTACTTGACCAAGGAGGGGATTTTTGTTGGAAATATTTTCCTCCTTGTTCACGACCATCGACCCCGAGGTCTGCTCCCCGCCCTTCAATTAATGGAAATCGGTCAACCAAAACGCCTGGTCCTAGAAGATGTTTGGCTCCTGAGAATGCTGGTTCCCTCCGCGGGTACCCTGTCTAAACTCATCATCAGGAACATAGTGGACATTGAAGAGGAAATTCTTGCGGCTTCGATCCTCAAAAGCATCTATATGAAATCTCCACGGTTGGCCTTGATCGCCCTGGGCCTGGGCGGCTGTCAAGATTGGGCGATTTTTGACGTCTTGCAGGATATAAAGAGCCTCCAGACTATTTATCTGTCACTCAATTTCGCATCTTTTCCCTTGAGTCGCAGAATCCAAGGATCGATGGCGAATCTTGTGACTCTTCAACTCAGAGGAGATATCAAAGCTGTTCATTGGGTTATCGGCGCGGTATTTCATGAGACTCCACAGCTCAAGAACCTGAAGATTTCACTGCGTGCCAGGGCTGATCTTAATTTTATATCATCCAACCTGGTCGACGAAATCACGAGCAGAACAGACATATATCTGGATTCACTGATGATTGATCTCGACTACTTCATGAAAGAATTGGACTTTACTTCATCCTTACAGCATTTCGATAGGCCTTGCTGCCAGAATCTCAAGAGATTGTCTATCCCAATATTTGACCTGTCGAGCGCAACATTTGCCAAACTTTTTCGACACGCTTCAAGTTATCGATCATTGGTGTCGCTGGACATTAGCGGCACTAGCGGCATTGCCACCATACTCTACAATTTCAAAACCTCTTTGGCAACTCTGGAACTAATCCGTAACAAGGTCCCCAACCTCAGATGCCTGTACATCCCAATTTTCTTGAACACGGACGATGGCGAATCCTTCCAATTCACTAATGGGACAAACACATGTCACGGCCTTCAAGAATTGAGGTTGAAGTTATTTCAACTCGAATGCGAATCGGACCGCCTGAGATATGGCACCAAATATAAATATTCGGAATTCTACTTCCCCAGCAAAAAAACTACTGATCTCCTCCTGATCGCTCGATGCTTTGATCACCTATTTCCTCACCTGAGGAAGTTTGACACCAGGGAGCTTCGAGGGTTTGTGGAGGAGCGGTGGTGTGATGAGTTGGATGCAGCGGTGAAACATTTCGGCGAGCAGAGACGGCGTTGGGATTGGAATTGCAAAGTCTGTGGGAAATAGTTGTTATGGATGCTATGTACGCTTCGTTGTATCTGAATAAAAGTTTGACTAAAATCTGCTGGAGGTGATTCTTGGGTGATTCTGACAACTTGCCAAGCTAGAACCGTTCGTGCAGTGTTACCGGTCCGGGCTACTGCTGTAATGACTTCAGAGTCCGATTTTCTTTGAGTCCTCTTACCTTACTCTCACCTAAACTTTACACCCATCGTCAGTACCGATGGTGTAGACCTAGGTCACAGCTCCTCAAAATGTGCTCTCAAGGTGTCTTTCAAAAATTATGTCAACTGACTCAACTCCCACAGAACCGCATTTCACCGTCGTGTCCCCACGGGCGCTTATTTGCTTGATTATCGATCGATTACCAGTCCGTGGCTAGTCGCATCCATTAGACGTGGGGTTCTTGCATTTTCCACTGGGAAATCTCAGCTCTTAGGTCTCCTCACGCAGTCACGACTCACCATAGACTCAGACTCCTCAGTTACTAGCACTCGTCACATCAGAATCGGAGGCATTAACTGGCGAAAAGGTTGTGAATCTCGTATGAGCTACATCGGAGTAATACTCACATTTTACGTGGTAGAGACTCGCGTCTTTGGCCATTCGATATAGGGACTTCACAACTTCCATATGAGGGTCACGGTGATGTCAGATCCAGGGTGCACTGGGTTGGGTAGGTGGGGGAGAAAGGAAAGGCATCAAGCGTCTATATATACTATACTATACATACACCATGGGAATTGAAAACGGGCTCCCCACGCTGTCTGACCATCGATCATGGGACGTGACAGCACTGGGATGATGGTTCGAGAAATTTAGGCGCCCGTGGTCACAGGATCCGATATCAACTTGATCACACGGATGAGTGCATTATTAGTTATCGTTGCATTCGGGAGAAGTTGAGAGCCACGAGGATAACCAAAGCTACTAAGTAGTACAGCATTCTACTGGGCTACGGGCTGGTTGAGGTATTTCTCGAAGGGCGGAACATTAGCAATTCCATCGTTGATAACCTGAACGATATCTTCCAAATGCATACATTTTTCAGAAGAAGGCGCACTGCAATAGTTGCTATCATTTCCGCAATAACTTAAACCTAGGAGCTTGCGATGAGCCAGGGGGTTCAAGGCCGCCTTAAGTTCAGGTAATGTCACGATCGCTTCCATCCTCATGACCCATTTGAAGAGCGCGACACGGCATGTATCGCACACATATCGATAAATATGACTGGTCAAGCAAAAGGAGCTGTGTTTGACCAGTGACTCTACACGGACCATTGCGGATCGAAATATGTCGTTCCATGTTTTTGAGTATCGATTCTACAAATAACATTAGCTCTGTCAAACATAGTTGTTGGGTCAGACTTGGAGAAAGACAATGCGTACCCACGCCAGAACAATCGGTGGGGAGAATTTAGGAAGAAAATCATTCATTGAAGGAGAGCGACACAGTGCCAATGCGGCCTCATTCATTAGCTTTGGGTAATTATGCTTGTCCCCATGGGCCAAAATGTCGGCGGCGTGTTGAGGGAGGAACTCACTGGGACCGAGATTGTGATGAATCAGTCTCTGAAGATTGTCATGTAAGCCACGGTACTTACCTCATACGTACTATACAGAGATTTATAGCGGGAAACACTTCGTACTTCTCAACCGCCTCTGCAATTTGGAGCAATAACGAAAATTCCATGTTTTCAAGGTGTCTTTGAGGGTATATATAGGCGAAAACGATTTCGAGAACATCTGAATTCTCGGTCAACCTTGTATGTTCTTCTATGGTAGAGAACTCGGATCCAGGAAACGCCCCCGTGGTTATCTTCAGGTTCTGTGTGTGCAGACAGAAGAGCACACCGTCGGCTGATTCAATGGTCACATCAGAGTCAACCGCATTATCTGTGTTAAACTTTGTCATGGAATCTATTGAGTACGACAGTCAAGACACACATACATTTGTCATGGGTACGCTTCGCAGTGCTAGCCATGCTTTGGCCGTCGGAATCTGCCATCTCGCTTGCTTGGAGAACGGAGTTCTGAGCTTTGGAGAGTGGGATGGAAGAGGAAGAACTTGTGGCATTGGGCGGACATTTCGGAGCTTGAAAACGGCTTAGCCTGAAGCCGATGTGACCACCAGATCTAGAGACATGATTCATGAATTTCCTTTCGAAAGGATGGTTGTCGAGTATAAATATTTCAAATTATAGGATACATATTCGACTAACATGAATAAAAGACTATGACAAGTTATTGTTCATTTTTTTTTGAGCACGCATCGTGGTAGGTTACATATGAATCTATGGTCGAGTCCGAAGGAGTGACTTCGGTCAGGAATATCTCTGTCAGCTCAAGGGGCGTTGGAGCATTGTCCGTTGTATCCCGAGTCACAGAGTTGGTCGATGATACTTCGCCTTCTGTCCGATTTTTGATTTCGTTTTGTGGGGAATCGACAGATTGCGGTTGTGCAATAGGAGCAGGGTCTACTGGAGGAATGGGTGGCAGCGGTGGAGCCTCTCCAACAGGCCTTACCACTTCTTTTGCTCTGAAGAAGCGGTAGAAAGAAGTGGCGACGACGAGAAGATTGCATACAAGAAGAGATATAGTCGCCTGAAAATTAACAAATAAATTTAATCACACGTTTGAAATAGCGTAACAACTAACCATAAGGTGGGACATCACACCAGCTATGAAACCCGTTTCCCCTCGTTGTACAGCCGACTTGGAATTGTGATGAGAGAAGAGTATTCCAGAAATGAGTAGGGTGGAAACGGCCGTGATCAAGCTCGCACAAAAACAACCTTGGATGAAACGACGGGTCATTACCGTCAGCCTCAATCGACCCCAGAAAGCATAGAAAGGGATAAAAACGAGCGCAACGTCGCAGGCACATTCTACTGCTCGAGTTGTTGAGCGATTGTTTTTTTTGAAATGATGCCATTTGCCTAAACCTACCAATTATTCGAACTATTGCCGATGGGCTGGATATCGGACATTGATATGGAACTGTTTGACTCCAGTGATGATACGTTTTTGCACAGGTCACGGAGATCTGTATGAGAAAGGCCACACAGAGGGTTCCAAAGATATATGCAAGAAAGATGGCCGCCTTCCTCGTCTTTTGGTGTGCAGGAATAAACCGAGATATCGAAAGAGCAAGGCTAATGCGCGCGCCCCTACAGAACGTAAATAAATCAGGAATGACGGAACGAGACGGTGAACGAACCACAACAAGGGGATGAAAAGAAGTTGCGACAGCCATGCAGCTGCGATGAGAACATCTGTTTTTACATCAATTCATCAATGAAAATCAAACAACCTGACATCGAAGTAGACCAAACCTTTAGAGTTCGTGGCGGTCATCCACAACGTCGGGAAAAAAGCACAATCCAAAAGCAAAGCTCCCATGGCAAAGTGGTCGTCTATCCCAAAATGACCCGTTTCTTTGCGTCGGTGTAGCCGAAATATCGATGACAGGATGGCAGCACCATGTGCCACCGAGAGGGAAACTACAAGAGCAAGTTGCAGCAACATATTGGAAAGAGAAGAGAGCTTGACAAACCTCTCCAACTTAGGAGGCTCTTTGGTCCGAGCAATCCATGCGCCTCAGTTTGGGGGTACTGTAACATAACCTGATATGTACCAATCGCTCCAAGACGACAGTGGTTGCGCAAGGAAACTTCGCGATTACCACCAAAGGGTTTTCAACAAGGCTCGAATGAGATCTTGAAGGACAAGATGAGGGAAAGTTGGCAAGGAACTAGAACGATGGCAGACAAGGTAGGCAAGGGTAGGCAGCTGACTTCCGAAGATGTCTCCTCGTTCTCATTCAGCTTTAAACCAACGTCGTAGGGCAAGACAGGCGGTGGGAGAAATTTCCGTCATCTCTCGTTATCAGCCATTTCTCAACTCTAATTCGCGAGAAAGAAGCCCTGACCGCGCCAGACAGTGGGAGGCAAGTTTGCTCAACGGAGTTTCAATGGCATTTTCCTCATCACTCTCTCGGTCGGCTCCGTGCGATCATCGCTTCACAATCACCTCTCGGCTTTTTCATTTTCCTTGCAGATGCAGGGGCGAAGAGATGGCCACCATCGCGTCAACGACTCGCTTGAGTATCAATTGGTGAGGAGTATGTGTCTACATTTAACATGTCATGTCGTTTCCACCTGGTTTGAGGAGGGTATCGAGTTGGATGCCTTTCTAAATTCTGTGACGCGAAATTCGGTGCGTAAGACCCGCAAAACGGTTTCTTGTGGATGCCGTCGGTCGTTACCGATCACGAACTCGGAAAAGGATCTACTTAACTGCTGTAAGTAACGGGGGTGGCGTCCATACACAGGGACCTTGGTCGCGGGGTCAAGGTTGATTCAGAGACAATTCAAAATTGCAACAAAAGTCGGTCAGCTACGGTCGTAGAGGACTGCAAGCTTCATTTTGTTGATCGTCAAATGTCAGTTTCCAAATATCCTGATTTATAATAATTGATTGTTCGGTTCGGCCACTTTGCCGAGGAGCCGTCAGTGCCTGGGGTCCTGTTTTCAATCAATTGACGCCAGGCCTCCACCAGGTAGGCCATCTGCGTTTCTAGTACTTTCTTCTATGTTTCTGTGAGGCAGAATCAGCCAAAAAAGAGACATAAATACAAGTAAAATATGCCACTTTGAAAGTAGAGTATCCCAGCCGTATCCGACAAGGGAACCGAGTAACGGATCCTGCAGCCTGAGTCCTTCGTCGCTTGGCATCATTCCGGATGATGCTGGTCATCACTCGGCTCGTTGCTCGGGACACTTCGTGTGTTCCGCTCTCTGGTCATGCCAACAGCAATTTATTTGAGTGGTGAGCCCAAGCTGGCATTTAGCCGCCCGGGGAATCCAGTGGAATATTGTACAATTACCTACTAT